>JANTCA010007893.1:0-27762 GCA_024741275.1 Chironex yamaguchii
ATGCATACATGCATACATACATACATACGTACGTACGTACGTACGTACCTACATACATACATACATACATACATACATACATACATACATACATACATACATACATACATACATAGACAGACAGACAAACAGAGAGAGAGAGAGAGAATGTAAAATTTTACACAAATATATAAATAATTATCAGAGATATACCAAAGCGATGGTCAATTCGTTCCCTACCGAAGAACTAATGTTTGCAAAGGCTTGTGAAAGATTTTGGCGCCCTGCAGATTGCCACTTGTAACAGGTTGAAAACGTACCGTCAAATATGTGTCCTTTATTGGTCTATGTCACGACATGCTTAAAGTAACTTAACAGTGGCACATTATACACGGGAAATGTAACTACTTGTTGTTTTTTATTTTTTGTAACAGATTGCAAAGAGTGTAGTGATGGAATCAGGAAAGCCAGGGGAAGGAATCTGCAAGATTGCGTCAGAGAAAAAAGTTGATATGATTATCATGGGGTCACGTGGTTTGAATGCTATTAGACGTACATTTGTGGGTAGTGTAAGTGATTATGTTTTGCATCACACAAGTGTTCCCGTGACAATTGTACCACCATCATCATCATAGAGAGGACTTCTTGTTATGATTGTCATTGTATAGTCGTTGCATTGTAACTGCGCAACATCTTCATGAGAAAAGAACACAACCCATTAGCAATGCTCTATTTTTGAGGCTATAAGTTAGGAGTAGAAGGGGAGACTGAACTATTTTGGTCCTTTATATTGAACCAGGTTTTTCTGTTTGTCTATTAAAGGAACAAAATCGTTTGTAAGTGCACAAGTGTAGTTTTGCATGCTGTATACTCTCTTCATTGATTGAACACCCTTTCCCCCCTCCCACTCAACGCACATGGAGGTGAGACTGTAAAACAGGACTACGTATTCGAGCTTGCTATATTGTCTAAATGCCCCCTGCTATTTCCTATAAACACTTTTGTAACTTTCGACACTTACCCAAACCATTGTCTTGTTTTTAGCTTTCTTTCAGTAGGACCCTCTATATCAAGTATAATTTTTAGTTTAAGATTATGAAAATAATTTTGAAGGGGACATGATAGTCCAAATAGTACCACTTTTGATCTCTCAGCCCTTTATCGTATATTGTTCGTAGAGCGAAGGTTATTCTCTTGCTATAGTTATAAGCGTATCCGTCTTTTATGTTTTTTGGGGCAACGAAGTGGCATATTACAATTTGAAAATGAAGGAAAGTTGATCGACGACAGTGACGTTTATCAGTTTAGAGTTTTCTGTATTGGCTTTGAAAAGAAAATATATTCCAGCCGTGTTTAGAAATAGTTGCCTCTTATCCTGTCTTGATCTCAGTAGACAATTTTAGACTTCGTGTTTCAGTCTTTTATCTCTTGTCATTGGATTGCATGAAATGTAACACACACAGCAGCATATTAAGTTTGGCACGAATAGCAATGGCGTCCACTCAAACTCGTATTTTCGGCATAATTTTTTACTGCAGTCGACGTTGAAGAGGCAGAAGCTAAGGTCATTTCCAAAATTTTTAGGGTTCAAGTTCTTACTTGCATAAATAAGTAAAGATCATCCCTTGGGTTAAATATTTTGCATTCCAAGTTTACTTCGTGTAACACTTATTGACATAAGAGTCCCTCGGCCTACCATGTAGAGACCGGGATTGTAAAAGTGAAAAACATACGTTTTGCGTTTTGACTAGTTAAGCAATATGTACAAATACCACAGACAGACAGAGGCATAAACCATGGAGATATGCTTCAGGGATAGACTAATCGCTCATAAGTCGGGTGCTCCGCTGGTTACTCCCCTCAGCAATACATGACCGAGAGAGTTTCTACCAGCCCCTATGGCTTCCGTCACGAGCGAGCGCAAATTCAAGGTGGCATCAGATATAACTGGACGAGACAGAATCAAATTGTTACCCCAAAATGCTGAGACGCTACTTTTCTTGACGTACAATCTGAGGGCAATTGGATATAATAGTCTTCACTTGCCATTGCCACTTGAAGTATCGCAGAAGAAGCAGCAGATATTGATGAATCTATCGTTGGAGAAATAGAAGACAGTTCAGAGGAGGAGGAGAACATTGATTTTGACGAGCCAACAGCTTCAGTTCATCGTGACGGCCATGAAAGTGACAGTGATTTCTAATTTGCTTGAACTTAAAGCGTGGACTTGGCACATTTGGATAGTGTGTACACACACATGATAATGGAAAAGCAAAAGCAATATTTAAATGCAAAAACGTGTATCATGTGGTATTCCACAGTGTCAAAAAAGCTTGACATGCACAAATTAGGTTAAACTCAAAAATCGCGATCTCGCGTACTACTTCATGTTCATTAAATACTTCGCGCAAAAGAACAGTATAGCATGTTTGATCAGTTTTGAACTAAGTTTTACATCGATCATCTTGTTTTACATATAAGCCTGGATAACTGCAATTTCTGTCGTTACACAGAATAAACTAACAAAAATGACGAAAGACGAAAATATTGAACAACGAACATTAACATGAGCCCATCCTGAAGTGAGTAAGTTCCTTTACCTCGACTTCAACAAGAGGCCTGAGCGTCAATGCTTTCTTGCAACAGCGGAAATAAATACGTCGAGGCCATAGAGTTACTAGGACTAGTAACTCTATGGTCGAGGCTGAAATTTGTCAAAACTGTAAGCATAGCCTAAGCATGTTTAGAGTCCCTGCTTTTCTAAGGTCTTCTGTAAACATAGCAATTAGGCAAGAACATCTGCAGGGTTTTCTACAGGATACAAACGTTTATTTCCTCGCATAAAGGAAACATCGTTTTCACAGCAAGATAGCATCTTCACAGACTATACTGAATCCATCGAGAATACTCATGCGGCTGTTGATGAGACTAAATAAATCAATGAGCAGGGACATAGATTTAAAGCCTTTTGAAATAATCAGTTTTACTTGATTTAGCTGTTTGATAGGTTCCATTCATCAGAAGTTAATGATATAAATATTTTGCTTCCACTTTGTGCATATTCATTAAGAAATTGGCATGGAAGCGCGAGGCCCCTCGGAGGCCCTGGGCTATGGCTAGGTCGGGCTCCACTAAAGCCGCCATTGCTGCTGTCAAATCTGACATGCATCACGGCACCTCACTCATTTGAGGAAGCTACCCTATCACAATGTATTATGCCTGAGTATTTACTAAGTTAAAAAATTGTCAAAATAGACTTTGTTTTATTATTTTGGCTCGCCATCTTTGAAAGTTTCTCTTTATATTGACATCAGCAAATTAGCAAATGCGTCACTCATACGTCATGTGATGAAAAGCTCTTATCCTTGTCACTTTTTGCCATTATTATAGATTGTTAGAGATTTTGATGGAACATTTTGATGTAAAACGAAGCATTTGATAAGGATAAGTTCTTAAAACCATATTCCAGTTACGTTAACATGGTTTTAAAAGACATCTCAAAACTCTTCTTCGGTAGCAATGTCACCATTTCAGAGCTCCATTTAAACGATACTAGTTTTTCAGAAACTGCTTTGACCTGACCTGATCCTCCTCTGTTACTAAAATTGCCAAAGAGTTTCATCAATTGAAAGTGGACAGACAAATCGTGATTGAGATAAAGCAATTTTATTTTCAGAACAATATTTCAACTTAAATGTCAAACTTTGCACTTAATCTATTTGTTCATCCTAACATAATCAGCCAATGTGCTCATATGGCTGATATCTTCATCGATGGTTACACCTTTGCCTCGTCATTAATTCAGGCTAAAAATGCTATTGATTCTGTCTCCTTGCGTAAGCTGTCACTGAGAATACATATGCTTTTCAACAGAACGTTTGCCGTAGTGTTTACTCTGCCAATCTTGTTAAAACTAAATTTAACTCGAGTAAGCAAACAGAGGGGAATAAAATTCTGTGTTTGTTCCCATGATTACAATAAAATACTGTTGATGTGGCTGCCTTAAAAGCTCTTGTTGTTACACCGGTAATAGCTATTTGTTGCACTGTCTGACGAAGGAATAACATAGACATTAACATTTGGATAGTAACTTTCAGACCTCAGTGCTTACACAAAGCAAAGACTTAAAGTTCATCTTTCTCCTCGGAGTATCTCTCGTGATTTAGAAAACAAACGTGCACAGGACACATTTTTACAAGTGAGATATTCGAATTTACTGCCGTATTACTACGAAACCTTAAGTTCCTCTTAATCTTCATGGCAGTAATTCGTGTCAGTAGTAGGACATGCCTTCATCAAGCCTGAGAAAGAACGCTTTTGTGACACATATACAGTAAGATATCGATTTGGTGTCACAGAGGAAATTACTTTTTATGTAGTAGATTTATGCTGCTGTGAATCAACGCTTTGACAGCACAAAAAGGAACTAGGAGAAAGCACAGTGAAGTAATTTAAACTACTCACAGTTGCCTTTTGAAGACAAAATTAAGATGGTATATGGTGATAAATGTTCGAAATCACAGCCACCAGCAGAATTGGCGATTATTTCTGCAGTCTTGTCAGCAGCAATGGGAATACTAATGGTGTCAAGTAACTCTCTTATCTTTTTAGCCGTCTACAAAGACCCACTCCGAAAGCTACGAACACCGTACATGTATTTTCTGATAAGTCTGGCTTTTAGCGATTTTATGATTGGAGTGATAACTATGCCAATTTCTGTGTTGACGCATATAAGTGAAACGAAATCTCCAAGAAATCTGAACGTCTTTATCCATTATTCCTTTGTTATTACAACAGCTATTAGCATTTTGAGTCTTGTGTCGCTGTTTATAGATCGTTACTGTGCAGTTGCATTTGCTATACGATACCGTGCTACCGTCACATTCAAAAAATGTGTGGCTGTTTCTTGTTGCATCTGGATTTTTTCTGTTCTTCTTTCATTATTGTTTGTTGTTATTGGATTAATTTCGTACTTGATGATTTTTGCTAATGTGTTGCTTCTGTTTGGCACTGGCACTTTGACTTGGACCTACTTTAAGACGAAGAAAACGTTAAAAGTCCAGTTTCTGGCACTTCGTTCTGCCCGTCCATATTCAATACAGAAAGAACGACGAAAGAAAGATTTGTTTCTCCTCAAGTCGTACCAATTGGTTTTGGTGCTGCTATTTTTATTTTACCTTCCAGCCATTTGCTCCATCTATGTCCTATTTTTCTGTTACGGTTGTAGCTGTAACGTGCGGCATTTTCTGCGAGATCTACAATTTCTCTGTGTTATTGGTGGTAGTTGTCTTCACCCATTCATTTGCACGTTGCGACTTCGACCTTTCAGGGATGCCTTGAGGAGAGTCTTACGACAATGGAGCAGAAAAACCTCAGTTTCACCAAGATAAACAACGACAGAATAACTGCATTGTTAAATTTTGCAATTTTGTTTTTCGATTACGGCAGACTTTTGATTGTTCCTGTAATAACTTTACACGTTTGGGAGCACTTCTATATCTGCAATGCAGCAGAATGGATCTCGTTAAGTTCGTTACCATTATTCGTAAAAGAAGTTTGTAAAACGCTGCCTTGGATTATCCATGTTCTCTTTATTTTTAGATTAGAGAATAAAAATAGAAGTAATAAAAGCAAGGATATGAATTTCAACTAGCATTATTTTCATGCAGCAAAGAACATTTTCAACTTTCAAGTAGAGACGTTACTGTTGTTTTCTTGTTGTTTGGAAATGATCTATAGGTATCTCAAACATTTAATATCCGTGTTAAATTAAAAACAAAAATGAAATTTTAACATCCATGTTGGCAGGTTTTTGGGTTCAATTCGATGTCCGGTATAAAACACCTGCTATGCGCAGCTCAACTGACTTACAAATAGTGGTCATCACATTTTGCGGTGTAAAAAGGTGTCATAGTGCCCCATTTTATATCTAGACGTATCAATTATTGGACATCTACCTGCTGATCATGACATATGGCCTATTGGATTCCAAGTCAGAAGGAAGCCAAGATGGACATTGGACAGTTTAGATTCTAGCAACAGTCTCAGTAGAAAGTCATATCCCAATAATTATGTCGAGAAGATTTAGACAAGTTGATAAATGAGCAAATGAGTATCCTCACTTAACTACAGGAACGAAAAAAGCAAATTTTGGTTCCACAGTGATGTTTAGAATGGTTTCTTTCAGACAAAACTTTTTCCCACATTGTACACCTAGATTTTTTATTCCACGGGACTTCATTTTATTCCTTGGCTTTGGAGAATTCAACTAAGGAGCTTTTCAAACCAATGTTGTAGGCACTAAGTCACTAAGGAATATGTCAGAGTAGGGAACAAAGCCAACTGAAAAGAAGATATAGTTACAGACCACCTGAGTTTCGAGTCATGGTCTTTCAGGCTAAACAGTTGCACGCAATCTAAAGATTCTTAGCCCTTCAATCCCAATGGTCCACTCCCGCAATTGGATCTGTCTCTATGGTGAATAAGATTACAAGTGATCTGACCTTGTACCTACAAGATATCTATAAATTACCATTTGCTGCTAGTTAGAGGTAGAAATAATAGCAAAAATAGTAACAATCTGTTCGCTTGTTACGCCAGATAATTTATAATTAATATTACGTGGACTCTGAAAGAAGGTTACTACTCGTTATTTCTTTATTATTTTCTGTCTTTTATCCTCCTTTGTATATCCTTTACAATCACTATATTTCTACATAAGCACACATTAAAAATCTCAATTCCCATGGTGCACATCGCTGACAATCAATTTTCTCACGTTGATAATAATTCATGCGTTATCTTATATGTGCGTCCTTAAGTACTACACCTTTGGAGTTGAATTATGTACGTTTGAATGAATATATATGAGATAAAATAGAAATACAACGTACATTATTAACCCATGTTGTTTTATTAATTCATCACTCAGTGATTTCTAAAGGATTTCCTTTGCTATAAGATATTATTCCTGTTAATTTCAGAATATAACCTGGAGAAGTCAACCCCTAAGTCTAGTCAGAGTAGACGTAATGTATTTTTTATGCATAAGGTACTCAAATTATTTCAATTTTACATCTGTTTGAATTTAGACTGCTTTGATGATTACGAAGATAATGCTTATACCCTGCGAGATTATAATTTCTCGTGAGGTACGGTACCTTACTGGCTCTTGTTTCGCTAACGCGATTTTATGCTTGCGATGACTTTTTTACCATATTCCTTACCGAAAGAGTAGTCGATTTTTACGCCAGGGTCAAAAAATAATAGAGGATGTAAGCCCTTTTTGGGAGTGGGCTCCTATTAAGTCATTCCAATGCTACTGTGTGTAAATTTGGGCGCAGATTTGAAGCTTACCCCTATTGAAGCGTCTTTTGAGTTTTATCAAAAGACTTCTTAGAGAGGCTTTCATGACATGGTTAGCCCCACCCCTTTCTGCATCAAACAAAAATGTGGGATTAATTCTCACACTACTAGCATATTTTTCGGTTGGATTAGGTGGAAGACTAATTTTTCTAGCAGAGTTTATTGTTAGAACAATTGTTTTCAAGGTTGTAATTTTAATGTTGATTATTTTAAACAGTATCTTAATGATACCGACACCTCCCATCAACACACCACGCACAGCCTATCCCCGCATTTACACTTATTGAACAAAGCAAAAATATTGAATCAATTACAAAGTTTCTCCATTGTATCCTCAAAGATATACAATGAAAGATTCTGTTGAAACAAAAGGTACTTTTGTATAAATATGTTATATACCAGTATTATTTAAACTTATAATTGTAATGTTGATTTTAATCTGTAACTGATGAGGGATAAGGTATAGCCGAAACATGTCTTACAAACTTAAAAGATAGTCGTGTTTACTAAATGTCTTACAAATCTTGTATTGCTGAGGAATTTTGGTTGTATAATATGGCAGAACAAACTTCAATTTAAAATTTTAAATTACTGCAGAAGATAACATTTAGTTCAATATTGGTTGCAAACAATTCGTGTATAATATAAACCATAAATACAATGCAAGTATTATTTGCTTGTTTCGTTCATCAAACAATATTTTGCACACCAATTCTCAAAACAATTATTTAAAGCATTGATTTTGTGTACTCGTATACGTTGATATAATATGGTGACGATGACGCACAGATGTAAATATCAGGGATAGCAGAGGATTAAGTAGATAGACAGATAAATACCAAACGGTAATCTTGAATGTTTCTCGTCCTTTATTGTTGATCTTTACTTCAAATAAACTAATATAAAGTAAGTTTGAAAATCGGACAATAAAAAGATTATCCAAACATGAAACTGACGATCAAAGTAATTCAGAACTATATTGGTTGATCAAAATCAAATATTACTGATAAGACGTGATTTTCTTTAAATTTCTAAGGTTTGAAGTTAACATTTAAAGTTGATTTGAGTAAACATCCTTCTTGAATATGTGACTTTGGAAGCAGCTGCACTTTTTACGTAAGGAAAAGTGAAATTCGTCGAGTCACATGATGCCCAAATGAGAACTGCTCCATTTGTTTATGTTTTGAAACTTAGATAGCGTGTTCAGGCCTCTTTAAACTAACTGTCTTGATTTTTTTGAAAAAGAGTCACAGGTTATTGTTAGCATGAAAGGCATTGCTTTATGTAGAAGGTAATATCACGGAGTCGTAGTTTAGTCAGATTAAAAGCTCAAGCACGCACCCAAATGATAATGTGGTTGAGCACCAAGATGAATTTGACCCAGTATTCCTTATCGGTTCACGAGGAAGTGTTGCAAAAATTTATCTGATCTCTGTCCATTAGTCTAAATTGGTGAGGTGCTATGTGAGACACTCTAAGACTACATTACAACAACGACAAAAGCTGTCCATTGTGCCCATTTTTTCCAGTTAAGTTTTGTTTGTGGACCTTTCGAGGAGTCAATTACACGCTCATTCTCATTTCCTTGCGTAATCCATTTGGAATCACAAACAAAGTTTTTTTGCTGTCAATCTGAGAATTGTTTCAATGACTGGAAAGACTTTGCTATGCATTTATAAGGATTGCGTACCTACCCCTCAGTAAAGCTTAGCTGTATAGCAATTTTTGTGCTGATGTGAAGCTCGGCATGCAGGTCGCACTTCTCAAAGATTGGATGCAGCATTGAGCAGCATGCTCCAGCCAGTACACCAATTACTCCTAGAAAACAGCCATCCCGCGCTTGCAAGATAAGCAATACTGACATAGGCCAATATTTACGATAAAATTCAGGGTACGCCGCATTTATAAGGACGATAATTTTCGGATAACTGGCATAGCTAGATCGATCTTGTCTTCCAAGTGTACTGGAGTCTGTCCACATTGAAACAAGAAAACCAAGACTCTGTAGGCAGAGAGAGTTCGTTTTTTCACTTGGAATCATCTAATAATACTTTCTTTTTGCATTTTCTCTTTGTCTTTTATCTTTTATATATATATAAATTGTCAAGTGTGGAGCATTACCACAATAGCTGCACCAAGTGGGAGCCGACCGGGCTCGAGCTGGTAACTCTCAGACTCAAAAGCCAACACTCAAACCTTCGTGCCATCTCGGAGAAAACGTGGTAATAAGACTTAAAGTTTCTTGGTAAAAATAAATAGGAACGAAAATTGCAGGACCTCTGACAGCCACTCTCCTTGTCCAAGCGTTCGAAAGTCAATTACCTTCCTCTTTGCAGCCTCAATTCAAAAAGACTCAACACAGGTAACCGAGATTACAAAACTAATTTACTCACAACAACATTGTAGGCGGTGCATCAACAAAAGATGCGATTACGTGAAAGGAAGTATTTTTGGTGTCAAGTAAAAAAAACGACCATGTGCGTGCTGATGATACGAAGTCGAGAAAAGGTTCAATTTACAGTCTCACTATCTCAGGCTATGTAAACCAAATTCTTCCGGAGTTAAGTTCATTCTCTTGGACAGGAGGAGACAGTTCTATTCTCACATTGCTGAATTTTCTGTGTTTACTAACTTACCTGCTTTGGAAGGACGCACTTACCGGCAATCCACTTCAATAACAGAGCTGAGATATACTTCCAACCTTCTTGTATAGCTTCAGGAGTGAAGTTAGTATAGTGGAAAGTAGGTAAAGACCACCATACTGGAAATTATTGATCATGCATTTGCTTTATGAAAACAGGATTTTTGCTCCTGTTGTCCTGCTATTAGCATTTGTGTTTGTACGTAGCAGCCAAATTCCAGAAGTAAAAAAATTAGATGAAGTAGAAGCGCTGAGAAAGACTACAGGAGGTGTGGTGTTATTACTGGATGTAGGAGGTAAGAATTGTACGGTCTTTAATCTTCCAGTGTCCATGTAAACCTACAGCTAAGGATATGTAGTAACGAATGTCACCCTGTTTTGACCGATGAATCATAACTGTTGACTAGTATAGAAATTAGAATCGAGAGGTGCAGAAACAAGCCATCTCCTTAGATGGGGAACAAACCCGCCACCTGCTTTCCAGGTAGAATGATCTGACTTTCATGCTACTAAGTAGTTGTCTATCGGAAATTAATTCTTATATCATGGTTTGATGATTATGGTACTACAGATGTTCAAGTTAATTATTTGTGCAACAGCACGATCACCACTTTTCCGAAAAATCTATTATGGCAACTTGATAAAACCTGTAAACTGACCCAGTAGTCTGCTTTAAATTGATAACTGGATGCCCATTTAAATCAAGAAGTTGGCGGAAGGCCAATTTCATAAGCATTCAATTAAAATAGCACCATGCAACTATGCCACTGTTTTAAATTCTTAACTAGAAATATCTTGACTCCTGTTCACAGATCCAGGGAGAGTTTTCTTGCACGTTCAGCAGATGTGGGAAGATTCTTAACGTTATTAAATTCAGGTAGCATGCATCAATAAGGGACCATCATAAAAAGGGGCTCTACTGTATTGGATTACTGAATTCAAGAGTGGGGAACTAGGGCAAGATTGTTTTGCTGATGCAACTGATAAGAGGGATTGTAAGATTATTTCTCCTGGGTCTTTCAAATGAAAAAGCCTGTGTTGGCAATGATGGTGACCAGGAAAATGATCATTTGTTTAATGTGTATTGATATCTCTACTGTTACTATAGGTGTTGCAAAGAGGTTAACAAATGATTTGATCAAGGCTCAGAGTGCACTGAAAGAATTCAATGTTGTTGTTTATAGGGTAAGTGTTTCTGTTACAGTATTTGTATTTTCAAAAAAGGAATAACAGCAAGAAGGCATTATGTGTTCCATAATTAAAACTTTTATCATATAATTTTTTCCTTTAAGTACCCTGGTTCACCCAGTGTTCTATCCTTCTGAAATTAGAACTGAATGCCATTGCTGCTTGTGGGTAAGGTAAAAATATTTAATAAGGCATAGAATTGGCATTTATGCTACTGAGAATATGGTAGTATCTAAAAATGTCTGCCTTCTTTGCCTTTGTTTTGTTAATATCAATACAATGCTGTTTTGAGCAATTGATGAACCTAGAGATCTAAGTAGTGCAGTACATGTATTTCATCAAAGAAGAAAAGTTTTGAGTAACCTATAGAAGGAGGAGAAGAGATTACATTGGAATCCGTGAGAAACAGGTTAGTTAGTACAGCAGAAAGTCGTCCAGAGACAAAGAGAAGTAAAAATAAATGGACTATGGGAGAAATTTGTCAATGATTAGCAATTTAGCATTTGGTTGGCCCCAACCCCAGTCCAGGATGCCAGCCCTAACGCATCCCTGACCTAACTCTGGTTGTGGATTGGTTAGAGAATGTAGTTCGGACTGCAATCCATTGCCTTATTGAAAATAAAACAAATTACCCTATCTGGTGGCCTTGGCTTAAAACTATTTGTTACCTCCATCTTGTGCAGCCACCAGTAAGCACAAACTCTATTGCCCAAAACATGGAAAAGTATTGTTGTTGAAAGGTTATCTGATGGTGCTTAGCTATCATAGTCTGTGCTTCCCATTGATGGGTTTTGGGACAAGTATGTGCTTGGTTCTGAAGATAACGTGCCATAATCAGACTGTGTTGATGTCATGATGCTAGACTAATTCGCATCTCAAGGACTGACTGATAATTACATTTGCATCTTCAAACCTAGCTAAATAGAGGGTGTGCGTAAATTGAACAGCACTTTGGTTTAAATCATAAGGTGTAACAGAAAATCAATGAGCTTTTAGCAAATCTGGCTGCTCACGCTGAGGATGTATTAAAGAAATGTAGAGAAATATGACATCAAGAACAGATCAGAGGTAACAGAGGAGTACCAAATTGTAAAATTGACAGAGATCATAGATTAGATTTATGGTGATGGGGCATAAAGATGTACATAAATCAATTCTAAGATTCCAAAACTTGTGGTCAAGGACTGAGCCGGTCATTAGTATAAGAACATATAGTAGTTTATATGTGATAAGCAAGATTCTAATGGTGACATCACATCAGATCCAACCATAATTGCTAACATCTTCAATAAATTTTTATGAATGTAGAACATGACATTACCAAAATCCAATAAGTCTCCAGTTGATCTAATGGGTGATAGGATTACCACCTCTTTGTTTATTCACTCACACTCACTCACTATCCGTTTATAGTCTTTGGACATGTCAGGCGTGTGTTTGACTTGAGAGTTCTCAGTAAAGATCTCCATTTCGCAGGTCTTCAGCCATATCCTGTGTCACGTTCAGTCTGCTCAGGTCATCATCAATCAACTCCATCCGTGATTTTCTTGGGCGTCCAAGGCTCTTTTGCCCCTTCACTTCCAAAGTGGTGCATTCATTGATCCAAGATTTTGACCGTGTCACATGCCCAAACCATTGCAATCTGTTACATCTTAGGACATTTTCCAAGGGTTTTAATTTCAACAATGCCAGGAGTTCAATGGTGTTAACTCTTGCCCCTCTCTTAACATGGCACCTATACATAAAAGCATAGCTCTTTCATTGTGTAGCAGTTGCATAAGGTCATCATGATGAAGCGCCAACATTCTGATCCATAGATCATTGTGCTCCATACACAGCTGCCATAAAGCTTACCACGGGTGTGCAGAGAAATTGCTTTACAAGTTAACAAAGGCAAAAGTTCTCTAAACTTGCCCCAGGCAGAATGTGTTCTAATGATGGTAGCAAGCTCACTTCCACCACCAGGGCAGATGCCATCCCCAAGATAGACAAAACTGTCAACAACCTCAGGCGACACACCATCCACTGTAACCTCTTCACACTGTCTCACATCAACTGGAAGTGCCTGCCCAAGACATCTCATAAACTTTGGATGGATTTTCCACTAATCTGCCTTTAATACCTGAGCATTTTTTGTGAATCCACATTTTACAATCACTGCAAAGGATAGAATTTTGGCCTACACCTTTATGACATACACTGCATGGATATCTCCCTGAGTCACTGAGGGTATTCAAATCCTTTCCTGATATCATAATCTTTGATTTGGTCATGTTGACCTTTAGGCCTTTTTCCTCTAGTCCATTCTTCCAGCCGTTTAACTTCTCAGGTATTTCTTCGAGACATTCAGACACAATGACTAGATCATCAGCATATAGCAGCTCCCAGGGACATCCAACATTAAACTCTCTAGATAAAGACTCCAAGACAAAGATAAAGAGTATGGGACTCAACACTGAACCTTGATGTACGTCCACCTTAACCTCAAACTCTTCACTGAGTGAATTGCCCATTCTTACTCTGGTTTTTGCTCCATGATACATGGCCTGTACAAGTTTCACAATCCATTCAGGAATTCCAAGGACCCACATAGCCCACCAAAGAACTCACCTTGGTACTCTGTCAGATGCTTTTTCTAGATCCACAAATGCAAGATATAGGTGTTTGTTCTTAGCAAGATACTTTTCCTTAAGTCGGCTCAAAATGAAGATAGCATCAGTTGTGCCTCTACCAGGACAGAAACCAAACTGCAAACTATCTATCATAATGCAGTCTCTGAGGATCTTTTCCACAACTCTTTCAACTACTTTCATCACCTGCTCAGTGGGCTTCAACCCTCGATAGTTTCTGCCATCTAAAGCATCACCCTTACCTTTATAAAGGCTAAATATGATGCTCTGATTCCAATCTTCAGGTATTTTTTCCTCTTTACCAATTGCATTGACCAAATCAGTGATAGCTTGACAACACAATCAAGGCATACTTTTGACATCTCTGTTACAATGCCAGAGGTACCAGCAGCTTTACCAGCTTTCATTTTCTGCAGGGCATTCAATATCATTTCATATGTGATGAAGCATGATGGACTAGCTACAGGCTCTACATGAGAGAGTGTTTCCGACCAGGAGAATTCAATGTTTAACAAGCGGTTATAGTGCTGCTGCCAGGCAATCTTTTTAGCATCCAATGCCATATTTCCTTCATCATCTAAAATACATTTATCCCCAACTACATCTAGAGTTTCCCTCTGCATTTGCTTGGCAACCTTGTAAATTGCATTTGCACCTTTGTCAATGTGACCAAAAACTTTCTTTTCAGCTTTCTTTTTGGCGTGATACACAGGACTTCTAGCATGACGTTTAGCAGACAGATATTCTTCTTGCTACCCCCATTTTTCCATGCTTTCCATAGTCTCCTTTTTTCCTTTACATGATCACTGACTTCCCCATCCTACCACCATGTTTCCTGCCTCCATTGACCCTTTTTGGTCCAACCACAACTTTTCTCAGTTGGTTCTAGGAGGCCACTTTTTAGACAGCACAAGATACTTTTCACACTCTCACCACTAGTGTTCTTAACTTTCTCCTGTAGAACAGTGTCAAACTGTTCCCGCACTACGGCATCTTTCAATTTCCATACACATCTCTTGGGAACAAACACACTTTTTCGTTGTTCTGCCAGAGACAGCCACATGTCAGACACTACCAACTTATGCTGAGCCAAACTTTCTTCATTAGGGATCATTTTACAGTTACGAACCAATTTAAAGTTATATATCTTCACCATGATATAATCAGTCTGGCTACAATTTTCACCTGATTTGTTTGTAATAAGATGACTGTCTCTCTTTTTAAAATGGGAGTTGACAACAACAAGATTGTTTGCAACGGCAAATTCCAAAATCCGCTCCCCTTCAACATTTCATGAGCCATAGCCATTGCCTCCATGTACACCCTGATATCCAGCAGGATCTTGACCAATGTGTCCATTAAAATCCCCACAGCAGCAAAAGATCTCAGAATCATTGATTTTGGTGGCTGTGACTTGTAGTTCCTCATAGAAAGAATCTTTAATTTCCTTGCAAAGGCCTGCTTGTGGAGCATAGGCTGACAGTATAGTTACACAGCACTTGTCTACAATTACCTTAATGAGCATGATATGATCTGACACACGTTTTACATCATACACATTTTCAATCCACTTCTCTGCCAGTAGTACACATGCTCCACCAGTGCCTTTATCATTGCCAACCCAGTAAAATATGTACTGAGAGTCTTCCCTTTAATTATTCTCGCAGAAGCGCCACTCCATCTGATCTCTTGGACACAACAAACATCTATACAATGCCGAGACAGCATTTCAACTATCTCACCTGACCTACATCTCATGGAACCAAATCTCCAGGTGCTAATTCTGAAGTTTTGATGTGATTGCTGATTGACGATCTGACTGGGCTCACATCCGACCCGAGACCTACTGGGAGTGACACCTTCAACAACTTGGTTTCGAGTCCCACTATTTTTAAAATCTTTACTGAAAACTGCCATATAATTGAGGCATATATTTTATGGTTGGATGCCCTTCTTAACACCAACAATTTTATTTGTGATTGCCACTAAGTGAAATACCAGCCAAGGTTAACACTCTCCACTCGACCAGGTCAGTTTGATGGCTTTTATGGCGGCCAACACTTGCCAAAAGCCTACCTTTTACAGCAGGTAACTGTGTGCATTTCTATGGAGGTTCACCTGACCAGAGCTAGCCCCCCCCCCACCCTCTAGGTAGGCTACCAGGTCTACCGGAACTGCTTATTGAGTATTTGCAGCTAACCTCTATATCTAAAGGCCTTTCCTCTCTACTCCACCTGAGGACCGGTGTATGGGAGATAGTCGTTCCACACCTGAAATGTCAGACATAATATCCCTTTTAAAGTTTGGAAAATTCCTTGGCCCAAATAGTATTCCCATGAAAATTCTAAAATGTCTTTGTCCCTTGATATCCTCTCTCCTGTCTCAAATTGAAAATGAATCCTTTTGATCTGGCATATTTTCTGATCTAATGGAGCTAGCCAAAATCATTCCTCCTTTCAAGAAAGGTTGTCCTCTTTCAGCTTCTAACTATAGACTAATTTCTCTTCTGTTTGTTTTCATTAAAATTATCGAGAAAGTAATGTATGGGCACCCTTACAAGTTTCTGGAAAAACATGAGATTTGTATTCCTTACAGTTTGGCTTCCATGCAAAACACTTCATAAGTCATGCATTGATTAGTTTGATGGAAACAATAAAAAATTCACTTGACAACAGAAGACTTGGTTGTGGAATTTTTCTTGATCTGCAAAAGGCTTTGATACTGTTAATAATGATATTCTAATAGCAAAGTTTGCATTATGGTATCAGAGCTATTCCTCTGATTGGTTAAATTCTTACCTCTGACAGAAAGCAATATGTTTCAGTGAAGGGATCCAACTCTAGAGAGCTCTGTGTTATCTGTGTTACCCTGTTTCTATTCTATGGCCTTCCACTTTGGTCATCAAAACTGTCCTTTTATCAGATGATAACGATATTTATTCTGAAGCAAATAATCTAGATTTCCTTCACAGAGTGAACAAAGAATTGAAGAAATTGCAAGTATGGCTTGATGTAAATAAATTGTCACTGAACATTGATAAAACTAACTTTATCATATTTAAATCTTCTCAACACTCTAAAGTTGATCCTGTCATTATAAAAATTGGTAATCATCCCATCAAACACACCTGCTATATAAAATTTTTAGGCCTTCCTCTCATTTCTCATGGAAGAATCATTTGACAGAGCTTGCAAAAACCTGGCTCCAATCTTTCTTGACTTAAATATCTTAAATTTATATGATCTGTTTCAGCTGAAACTACTTAGCTTTGTGTTTGAATCTGTCACTAAAATTTCTCCCACTTCTTTTTACTCCTTCTTTGACTTAGTTGAATCTGTTCATCAACATCGGCAGTCACAAGCTACCAGGAATAATATATTTTTGACTCAGGAAAATGCATTACAATGTTGTCTTCAGTCGGTTTGATAATTTGGAGCAAAGTGCTGGAATGACATACATATAGATGTTGAAAGATCTCCCTCCAAAAAGATTTTTATTTTGAAAACTCGAAGCTTTCTTCTTTGAAAGTAAATACCTTACCTTGTTTTAGTTTATTTGATGCAAAATATTACTAGGCACCCATTGTTTTTGGGAAAGCTTAAATAGAAAATCTATGTAGAGATGACTCGTATTCAGTCTTCATTTTCGCGGTCCTCTCTCCTTGATTAACCTAGCTACTAGTTCCTCCTTACGAAATTCCCCTTCATAGAATTCACTATATATGTTATTTTTCATAATTTTGTTTTGTGTCTGCTTTGTATTAGTTTTGTTTCTAATTTATATTGTATGTAGTAGTGTAGTATTGTGGTAGTATAAATCGATAAATCGTATGCAATGGAATTTTTAAAAAATGAGACTGAAGCTAAGACTGAGGATCCTGTAAGGATTTTCAAGGTCTTATTGGAACCTGGAGGATCCTATATAAGATCTGATAGAATTTACAAGGATCCTGGTAAAGAACTACAGGATGTTACAGGAATATGATGGATCTAGGATAGGATACTGTGCTAAGACTTGGTAGGATTTTAGAGGATTTTAGCATATAGAGCTGAAGTGGTGTATTATATAGTGCAAATCACTCCTTAAAAATCTTGCATACCTTTGCTGCAAACCGTCGTAAGTTGATGGGATGCCCTTTTATTTGACAGAAATTTTGCATGGTGTTTTTAAGGAGTTGAGTGTGGTTGTTACGGTAGGCATACACAGGAGAAAAGCAATAATTTTGTTAACTTCAAGAAGGATCACACAAGTCTCAGGAAATGAGATGTCTCACTTAGGAAAATGGAAAGCTCAAGAAAAAATGATTTCCCTTTTCCACTTGAGTTTTACTGGCCTTGGCATGAATGCTGGAGTTAAACACATTAGCCTTGCTCCCACAATGGTTGTTCAATTGTCGTATTGACTGGATTTTCCAGACATCAGTGTTACCTGATGATGGCATCCTGTGGCTGTGAGAAGATGACATTCTGTAAGGAAATTTGCTGATGATGCTACTCTGCTTGGTGACAATGAAGCAATCTGGTCAGAAATCTCAGCAATTTATCAGTCATGTCATGGCAGTCTCTGCCAAAGTTTACCTGGAAATCAACAAAGTATTGTGACTCTCTTGTGATCCTCCATCTGTTACAGTTTATAGTGAACAGATTGAGGTGGTTGACCGCTTCATGTACCTCAGTAGTGAGATTACCCCAACAGGAAGTTCCACCTTAAAGATTAACAGGAGAATGGGTCAAGCTCCTTCTGCCCTTAAGAAGTCATTATGGTCTTAAGTATTAAGTCTGTTTTTAACCTGAAAGTCAAACCCATGGTGTACAAGGCTTGCATGAAAAGCATGCTCCTCTACCACTGTGAAATTGTGATGAAGGTTTTGGACTCCTGGCACTTAGAAGCATGCAAAATGGGATCCTTGCAGTGAATACAGAATATTGACTACAGGTAGCATGTTACCTCTGCCATTCAAAATTGTACAGTTGCCACACCTCTTACTGAAGTGCTGAAAAAAGTGCTTTTAGCTCGAGTGTCTGAGGCATGTCTTGAAAGTGGAGGATGTGCACCTTCCTAAACAGGTTGTACTTTTTGAACTACCTGTCAAGTGGAGAAGGAGCTCTGGTGGAAGTTGTCTTGTGTGGCTGCAAACCATGAAAGAAGATTTAAAACTTTTATTTGAAGTACTGTACCATTTGGTTTGACAACTTGCTGGGCCTACTAAAGGAAAACACCCGTGACCAATCCACGTGGCAGCACATTGTTCTGGAATGCATGAGGCCACCCTGATCTTGTCAAGGAAGGTGTATCAAGTCAAATAAAGTCTCCAATTCAGCAATGTATAGGATGTTCTGGGTAGTTGAACATATGGCAGACATTATTTGGTCCATGGCCACTAAGTGAACATTGGTCAGCTATAGTATTATTTAGCCTGTCCACATGTGAGCTGGGGTACTACCAGCATCCAGATCTTAACTAGCTTAGCAGGCTGTGCTTTTTGCAATTTACTTTCATTTCTGTTTTACTGACAGCAGGTGGGAAGCCTCCTGAGATTAGGAAGTAGGAGGTCGTACTTTCCTTTCCTGGCATAGTCAGTGTGGAGGTTTTCTTTGACCTTTTTACTGTAACTCTCTTTTATGTTGTGACAGTTTCACTGAACATTTGTTGTAAGCAGTGTTTTTTTCTGTTGCTGAGTGTTTGGCCAGCTGGCAAGATCATTGTTTGGGTGGCCATTGAAGCAGCATAATGAGTAATATTGAGCAGCCAAGAGTTATCGGCAGGTCTTCACTAGAAGGACTTGAGTTTCTTGGTGTAGGTGACTTTTGGGGGTTATTTCCATGGTTCCTGTAACAATCTGGAGTGTTTTGTTTTGACTAACTTGAAGTTTCTTCTGTTTGGTTGTGCTAATATTTTGGTACCATATGTGTGCTCCATAATTCATTATTGATCTTCCAACAGCGTTGTAAGTGAGTAGTGTAGTCTCTTTTTGTGGACTCCATGATGTTCCTGCAAGAGCTTTGAGCCTATGTGATCAGCTATTGACAATGGGTATTGTTTCAGTCATGTACCTATTGAAAATCAGTTGAGTGTCGAACCAAACACCAAGAATCTTCATTTCTGGAGGACAGAACTTGCTTGATTGAGATTATCAGGACTAGCCTGGCTTAAGATGGGTTGGTTGTGAATATGATCATATTATTTTTTCCTGGTGATAAAGGCAGGCCATTTATTTCCAGTTCCCTACCCTGTGATATTATCTGTATATCTGATAATTTGCACTGGTTCCTGTGGGAGTGGTAGGTTGGATAAGTAGAAGTTGAACAGGGCAGGTGAATTGGCCTTGAAGTACTTCATGCCATACTGGGTGGCCTCTAGAAAGATGTTTGTAGAGTAGAGGTTATGTTTTTCTACCACACAGACAGGCAATAATCCTTCTGGTGATCCAGCAAGGTAGGACTGAGTTCTGTGGTTTCAGTATTAGTTTAGGATGATCAACCATGTGGAATGCCTTTGACATATCCAGGGCAACTGCTAACTTGTGGCCTGGAGGTTCTGGAGCAGTAAGATATCCCTAGTGAAATGATGTAAGGCAGTTGTTGTACTATGATGCTGGTGATGGGCTAGCTGTAGGCGGCTGGTTAAGCAACCACGAAGACAGGATTCTACAACCTTGATCTGCAGAGAAGTAGTTAAATTGCACCGTATAATCGTCGTTGATCAGGGTCTTTGTCAATCTTTCTTAAACATATTATGGTTAATTGTTTCTGTCTCCTTGGTATTTGGCAAGTTGAGAAGCATAGGCTATATAACCTTGAAATATAGTAGATAGGATATGGCCTAAGGTTCTTCAAATGATAAATTGTGATTCTATATGGTTCAGCAGCTCTACTGTTGCAAGATTTACTGATCTTATTGGTGACTTCAGTTTCGGTCAACAGGTTATCATATGCCTTCTGCAGTTATTTGTGGACTCCAATCCGCTTCCTAGTTTTGTGCAAGTCATTGTTTAGATAGGTTATCTTTTTGAGATCGTTGGAAAATGCTTGTGCGGTTGACCTGTAAGCAGGGAATGCTAAACAAATGGTTTATTTCCATGTGGAGCCCCACCCACTTTCAGTCTGTGATTGGAGGTGATTGAGCATTAGGAACCTCATATGTCAACAATATTTTAAAAGTGACTTTAAACAATTGCAAATTTGATCTATAAGTGGGCTGACAATGATCATTTATATTAATGTCAACAAAAGTTTGCATGCTCTTATTAGGGATTTTCCTAACTATGCAAACTGATCGTTGGGAACCTGGGCTCTGCTTGCTAAAGGTCTATTGCATCTGATGCCTATGAATTGAAGAAACATTTTCCTTGTCTTACAATACTGCACAGTTGATTGAAGTGAATTGTAGTGTATCATGCATTGCCAGGGGGTAGTGGACAGGGATTTGGTTGATAAAGTGAGGAATCCCAATCTTGAAATTATTTCTCCAATGCTCAGAAATATACCTTATAATATGCCAATAAATTTCTAGGCCAGTTTTATAGTTAACACACCACCCTTAAGTTTTCACTTATATTTGAATGATTTTTTATGGGTCTGGCTGCTTGCAAATGGTTTACTTATTATGAATATTTCTATGATTTGGTTTTAAAATCCTTTGTACTGATGTGCCCCTCCATGCTTTTTATTTTCACAACTGCTATTCAGTTTTTAAATTTACATACCTTGTAATTATTATTATACCACCATTATTCCAATTACCAATCTTTATCACTAGAAAACAGTAACATGCTTTTGAAAAGTTTATCATTTATGTAGAATAAAACATCAAAGTGACCAAATAGTTATTTGAATTGTGCTATATTTACTTAGAATTTTATATCAGTGAGATATGTTTTATTGGCACTGATTATTTTTGTGGAAGTTAAAGTATACTTTGTTACTTCTCTCCACTACCTCCAGTTATTTAAGCAGCTTTTATTTATTTTCACTGAGGTATTTTCTGCTTCATCCCATCTATTTAAATAACCTGTTTTGATACCACCACTATAACTAGAATTTTTCCACCAAGCTCCAATGCTTGGTTATGTGCCACTCTTTAGGAGGAATTCAATAAACAAAGATGAAAATTCCAACACTACATTGACTGCAGTTGTGAGACATTATGGATTATATACTGTTTATATATTGTCATATGAATAAACATTTATTTTCTTTTGGTTCACAGTATGATTGTACAAAATTCAAAGATATTAAATGCCCATCAAAAACAACAATTAGAGTAATGAGGTATGTTCTTCAATTTTTCCTAATATCTTCTCTGTCAAGATGTCAAGGTAAAGCTATGATAATTGTTAGACAGCCAAGAGGCATATTTTATTGCTGTCTTCTCAGTGCATATTTTCTCTTTTGGTGGCTAATTTCATTTTCCTCCATAAACAAGATGTGGGCTAGGATTCAACTTACTTTTATTCTACACCCATCATGTTTGCCACATGTTACATCAGAGAATATTTTATTGTTAAACATACAGAAGCTGGAAAATACAGCTGTCCACTGAGAAGTGTAGCAAGGATGTCTGTTAATACAAATTACCATTTTAACATATACAGGGACAGTTTTTAATAAATATTGTAGATTGGTAAGAGCAAACTAGAAGTCTGTATTTGCTGTTATTAGGTAGGTGGTTTCATTGCACAACCTTGGATTTAGAACGTTCAATCTGGATTGTGAGGAAGATTTTTGCCGTCAAGATTTTCACAAGTCTTTTCATCTGGCACTCCAAGAGACTCCATATATAAGAATTGTTATCAAACTAAAATCGCAAAGCAAGGCACTAAAACATTAATACTGTAGTAATTATTCAAATTGTCATGTTTGATTGTAGTTTTCCTGTTCTTGTATTATTAATATGGGTCTCCTTTTATGACTATTTCTAACTGGATTTTTTATCCATATCTCACAAGAACCTTCAATGTAACCTAAAGTACAATAAACACCACATGGGAAAAATTACTCCACCTAATTTTTAGCATGAAATTGCATGGGACCTTAGCAACTAGAGTAAGCAAGGGGAATAACACCCAATGTATCTCATGCCTTTGGTCCAGAAGTGGCCTATGAATGCCTTACATGCTTGCAATCAAATCAGAGTGGAACAAAATTATGGAACGGTACATTTCTTTGACTGGGCTCTTACCCCATAACTGGGAACTAGTCTTATTATCATGCTTTACGGATGTTTTGATTATTGATCTGATGTTCATTTTCTGAAGAGAGTGGTAAAAAGTTTTTAAATATACAAGTGAAAAATGTCACTCTTTGATGTGTTTAATATTTTAGCCAAACATTTTTGTGTTCTGTTAATATCATTATGTAGCTATAATTATTGTACTCGTGTGACTTTTTATATCATCACTTGAACTTATTTTAGTAAAGAGCAAAGTGAGGACTTTTATGCTGAATATATAGGTGGAGTTTCTGCTATTGTGGCTCATACTTTGACGTAAGTATTCCCAATCTTAATTGATACAAGTAGTCATAGTGAGGTGTGACTCATTCTTCACACCTATTATTATTCCTTTTTGTGTCTACCTATTAGTTATTTTTTTGCAATCAGTGACATTTTATGAATGAATACCACCTGCAATGGGTTACCCATCAAAATCCAGTATTTCAAAAAAGCCCAATACTTTTGAATGAAAGAGAGACACAGAAATGAGCCAAATAAAGAGCTTTACTTTTTTCAGATAATAATTTATAGCTGTCGCATTACATCTCTGGTGTACTGACGTCACTTTTAGCATCAAGTGGACAGACGATAATGCCACTGATGTTTATCTCTTCCCCTATATGCCAAGAGTACGTATACAGTGTGAAAACTATGAATGATGAGTCTTGAGACACTTTCAACAATGTCTAAACTGTAGGATGGACAATCCGTTGATTTTTATACGAATTTTGACTTGATTGTCAAAGCAGGACATTTAAAGAATCCTCCATGCTCCTTACATTAACTTCATTCTTAAACCCTCATGTTCATAATTTTTTTCGTTTTATTTAATTTTCCTTTGTCCTCCGTTGTATTCACATATCTGTGTTTTTCCGTGTATGGACCTGTGTTATATTCATTTTACATTTGTACCTTACCATTTAACATTTACATTGATATTGTGTATGCCAATAGAAATTGTGATTCATTTTGTAAGAGGCTGATTTTGTTTGCAAAGAGACTATTAAATGCAAATTGAAGTTTTGGTTTACGCTAGTTCTCTTACTGTAATGCACTACAGCCCCTAAATTACACCTGTTTACAATCTTGACAATTTTATGTTTGTCTTATGCTGTACTTTTGTTAGTTTTTCTATTGTCTTTGACAAATCATGTCGTGCTCATCCCTATTTATAACCACCTATGTACTCCGTTTCTCCCATTATCTCACACGACTAAGGCCTTGCGTATAGAAGAGAGGCTGTATCTCGCTCTGAAATGGTTGTAAAGTTTTGCTTACGGTATCGTTTATACCTGTCGTTGATTGTGTATTGAGTTTTAGTGTACAGAAGTAAAGTTATGATTGTGACAACCAGAGCTTCTATCCTGAAGCTTCCCACTGCTGAGCTGAACAGCTCAGTAGCAAAAATCAACAAACCCTTAACCGTTTTAACTCGACCTTATACTCATGTTATTGCTTGCCTGCCTGTGGACGCACACACTAACAAGCAGTAGTTGGCGTGTGACTACGAGGTAACCGTTTGTCGCCGTTTGTATTAGTTTTATTTGTTTAGCTCAGTAGAGGCAGGAACCCGATTTGCAGTTGTAAACATGGGTTTAATCATGACGTTACCCCTGTTCATTGTACTCTAGCTCAACTTTTTTGACAGTTACTTTTATTTTTGCTGGTAAAACACGGACCATAGAGACAAACAGAATTAATGGTTGTTGTGTATACTACTGAGAAACAGCTTTTTTGGTAATTATTAAGTGCTTTTTCTCACCTCTCTGTACTTGGTAAAGGAAAGTTTTGCAGTTATTTTATATAGGATAACAAAGTTTATTCTATATTCCACCGATTGAACTGCGAAAGATTCTACGTGTATCGAGTTTTGTGCGTGTAAGGTTTATTCAAATATAGGAGTTTCTTTTTTAAGATTTATCCTGGGAGAAGAGGTGTTTTACTGTCAAGATGAGGAAGATTGGCATGCGCTGTTAACGTCAAGCAGAGGATATAGAGACATTATTCTGTTGTTTGTAGAGGGGCTGGGAACCAAAGGTAAAGTACTGCAGTATAGTTCCCTAATGTTAGATTTCCTGTGTGTATTTTTGAAGACTGTAAAATAACTTCTTGAAAACGTTCAAGTGTATCTTGATTAATTTTGCCTGTCTTGCAACGAAGAAACTGAACTAGGGCATTGTTTCAATTTCAGGGTCACCATCACCTTCACTAATCGCTTAGGACTTTGTGCTTAGGTTTGAATTTAATGGCCTAGATTACTATTGAAAGACTCTGTACTGAGAAAAATAAAAAGGAGATCAAAGACACAGATCACCGTCACACTCTTGTTTCATTACTGATAGAGTATTTTTCAATGCTTGTCGTATGGTCTTGAGGTGCATTATGTTTTGTTTTAAGGAATTCTAAGACCTTTTGCGATGCAGTAATGAACAAAAATACCCAGTGGGATTTATCTTGTGCATCTGTCGGCCTGAAGGCAATGGTGTTAACAGAGATTCATCATCAGTGTTTCAAAATTGTACGAATAGCAAGCATTGCTTCTTATAGACCTCATTATGTGTTGTCCAGTGTACAAAACGTGCATATAAAAGCTGTAGTGAAATTAAGAACCTTGGTAGAAGACAGCAAGTAACAAAATGGTCCCTTCTTCATGTGAAAATGTGTGCAAAAACGGGTCTGATACTATGACAGAGTTGCTTAATATTCCGTCTTTTTCTCTTTTCAGAGCATCGATACTTTATAGAAGTGGCGTTTGCATTCTCATCAAAATATCAATTCGCCATCTCAACTGTAAGAGACCACAAGGCTTTGAAGGGGTACGTTTATCATCGGTTATCTTTAAATGGGGAAACTTATGGCAATGCTCAAACGCTGTAAATCGTTTGTAATACTACTTCCTTGGGCATAATAGTTAATATCACGACATCAAGGACTTTGGCATTTAATAAATTTTGTCATCCTGGCTCTTTCCATGTTTGTCTTTTCTTTTGTTCTTTCTCTCTTCCTTTCTTTTTTTTTCCCATTAATCGCGTTCCCTCTTTCTTTTCTTGGCGCTTTCTCCCTTTTTCATTTCTTCTTTGTTTCTCTCCTTCTTTGTCCCTTTTGTCTCTTTTGATCCTTACGTTTTACTTTGTCGTTCACTATAGTTTTTTGCCTCGAAACGATGTGCATCAGAACAAGAAATACTAGATCTTTAGAAAATATTTCTTGGGATTCAAGATGAATGGTTGTGAGAACGTTTTATAATAGCGAGCTTTATACACAACGTGTCCGCCACTGCACTAAGCCAATATTGCAGTGGTTTGATAGGAAATCTTTAACATTCCAGTTGCCATATCTCATGCAATTGTCTTCATATTGGAATCAAGTTTCATAAATCTTAATTTATTTGAAATCTTTGAGAATCTATGATCAAATTTACAAATAAAAAATAGATTTTTGCGACGTCACACTTTACCATTCTATTGTAAGTAACTGAGTACTTTTGGGGGCCATAGGCTAAAGTCCATGGTCGATCATGGTGTTTGGTATTATCACTGCCAAGAAGTAACCGATCCCAACATAGAATGCCGATATGCAAAAATGGAATCAAAGTTATCTGGAGTTTTGGATATCATCAAATTTGTTTTAGGAGAGAAATTTCCCAAGATCGTAAGTCAACTATCACTTTTCGCTTGTCCATGTTTTTGTGGTAATAACATTTCCCATATGTGTTAAGAGTCTAGAGGTTTCTGCTTAAATATAAGACAGAGAGTGGCAGGTTGTGTTTTACCTTTCCTTTTTGCAAAGACCTAGAGTTGAACTCTCAACTGATGGCTTACAAGATTGTCGTCTTATCAACTTGATCCCGATGAGCAATGTACGATGTTTATAGAAGTAAACGTGGAATTATTGGCTTTGTAATTATCTCCATTAACCACAGCGATGGCATAGTGGTAGAGTTCTCACCTTGCATGCGGACGGTTCTTGGTTCGAGTCTATGACCGGGTCATACCAAAGACTTTAAAAATGGTATACAATGCTTCCTTGCGTAACACTCAGCACTAAACGGGATAGATTATGGAAGTTGAACACAGAGTGCTATCAATGGACCAGCCACTTAATGTAGCATTCACTGCGCTTGCTCAGCTGTGTGGCCCGAAGTCTTAGGCCAAGGGATAAAAACTAAGGCTTTCCAGTTATCTTGATTAGAATTTACGTTTTCCATATCTGTTGCAACTTTCTACATATTAATTTATTCGCTTGTTTATTGATAATATCTATTTTGCATTGCTCCAACGTGGTTATCAGAGTCGTGTTAATGAGGACGGCACAACAGCATTTGATAAGGAGTTACAAATATCAATACCAATTAATATTGCTTATCTTATTGGCGAAGACACGGAGCAAGAAATGTTAACGAAAATGGCTGAAAAACTTCTTGGAGAAATCAAGCAGCCAGTGCATTTTGTAATCGTTAACGTGTAAGTATGTATACTCGACTTGAGTGCATTGTCATGTATGAGAAATTAGATTGGGGATTGTTTTGATTTTCTGTTGGGGTGTTGTTCGTTTGTTTTATCAAAACGCCCTACTTCTTTTGTCTTTATAAACTTACGTATAACAAAATAGGTTGTAAATTCCTCCATCCACTGTAAATCTTTACTTCGGCTTAACTACTGTGGGAGAAGTAAACAAATTTGACTGTACGTCTCATTTGACCATCTACATATGTGAGTTTTCGTGATACACAACTCTGAGTTTTCG
>JANTCA010007893.1:27862-41241 GCA_024741275.1 Chironex yamaguchii
GACATTGTAAACAAATTTGACTGTACGTCTCATTTGACCATCTACATATGTGAGTTTTCGTGATACACAACTCTGAGGCTTCGCCACAATATCCTTTAAAGTTTGCGACATTGTAAACAAATTTGACTGTACGTCTCATTTGACCATCTACATATGTGAGTTTTCGTGATACACAGCTCTGAGGCTTCGCCACAATATCCTTGAAAGTTTGCGACATTGCGCTAAAAACATACTTAGAAGTGCAATATCACAAATTTTCAAGGCGATGATTGTTAAGGAGTATGTTTCGACGTGAAAGATTTGCACTGTTGTAAGCGGGAATTACAGTCTTGATGTACAACAATATGACTTAATTACAGAGTTTGTTTCCGCTTGCAGCAAAATTTACTGCTAGACAGCAATTTTTGTGCAGTTAAAAAATTGTGACTTTTTTGCAAACATGTCCAGCAAAACAAGATGGTGAACGAAAGCTTCGTAGGTAAGTTACTGATCGGAGAGGAAAAGTTTCAGGGAAGTCGCAAGTTAAATAGAAATTGTTCAAAGCCCTTTGTCTCTTTGATTATATATCAACTTCAAGGCGTCAAAATAGAATCACTGAACATGTACCCTGTCATTTTGAACCAGTAAGTCAGCTTTTAAATGGGTATAGACTTTTTAAACTATTCCTGGTATATTGATTTGTTATGTTATCAGCCTGTGTTCAAAAATTTCGTTTGAAAAAGTTTTTGTAAAACGCTAAATGTAAAATCCCGGCAGCGTCCTATATTTACTATCTTCGACATCGGTCTTGTCACTTAAAACAACGAAAATAATCTTCTTCATAGTTATAGTTTGTTTATAGAATCTCTACTTAATATTCCGATTGTATTGCCCGGTCTAAAATATGGATTTTCTTGGATTATTTGGCATTTTATGTTTAAAGGAACACGGTGTTAAGATTTAAAGTCGTGAAACCCGCGATCGACGCTCGGGTGCTCACAATCATAGCTTTACTTCTGATCGGACTACAGTGTATCATACTATTTTTATTTCTACTGTTCCCTTAATATCTTATTTGACAGTCTTTTGCATGAGAACCTAATCAGAAGACTTGGCCTAGTAGAGACCGAAACCGTGCCAACGATGATAGTAGAACTCAAAAATATTGCGAATTCAGAAACGGTACGTTCTTTGCTATGCTATTTAATTAAGATTAAGGCTTTCTATCGTGTCCTCATTTGCATTGAGAGGACTATTTTATTTACTATTTGAGTATGGAAGTATTATATAGTGTATACGATTTCCACAGGCATCTCTTTATGGACTTGAAACAGATTAGAGATGAGCTAAAAAGTGTCTTTGAAAACGAGAATTAAACGAGAACATTTAAGCCATCTTGTCAAACATATAATGTGACAATGTAACTGTGCTACTTTTCGTTTTTTGTGCCTTCTACTAATTAGAATGTTAAAGTAAGAAATAATTTGAACTTCCAGTCCTTAAGAAATGTAATAGAAAAGGAAATTATAGTCGTGATAGAAATTGTAAATATTTTCCTTGCCGCTGTCTCCACTGCTCGCTCTTCTGCTCGTTAGCACATTCCTATTACATGTTGAAATCTTACGAGAGCCTTCTTAGTCTTCACAAACATGAAGCTTGTTTGGCAGATTTAATTACACCAGCCATGTAGAGTACTCCATAGTTTGTACTTATGAGAACAAGACTTACTTTTGTTTTTAATAAATTTGTATGAATTTGGTTTAAGTATGATCATTCTTTTTATTGCTTGCCTATATTTTGCTTGTCTCATTTGTAGTCTTATATTGAACACTTATTCTTGGATTTATCATTTGATCATGAACATGCTTTGGAATACTTGAGCTCCCTCCTTCGGAATCCCAAGAAGTATTTTGAGAGTCAAGGTATGTGTTCAAAAAGTTAATATGACGTACGTTTCCTAATTTGTATCTGTAAATAAATAGATGTGATTTGCAAAGGTCACCATGACAGTCCTCCATTTCAAAGTTGCGTATAGTTCTTCATGTTACCAAATAGATGGTTACCTTGGTTATCTAATGAATTGGTTTGTTATGGCAAAGATAATAATGTATTAGATAGGTTTGTATGGATCCTTTGATTGTCTTCATACCTCATTAATTATAGCTGTTACAGACTGATGTGTTCATCAAATGCTATCTCCAAATTCACGTTTAAAATGACCATGTATTCCTTTCTGAGACGTAGAAGGCACCTTTACCGTTTTATAGATTCGAGTTCTTACGTCCAATTGTACAATGTGGAGAGAAACGTAAAATCAACTATGTACTATAAAATTTGGTATTGTAATATATCCCATGAAAAAACAATGAAAGGCTATCACTTTTTAAACGAGAAAGCACAGCTATAAGAAATCATGTCGTTTAATCTATGTTTAGGATATATAAGAAATTGAACCACAGACCTACTCCGTGATGACTCCAAGAACATGACGTTATAGAATGAATATTTGAAAGATGTTTTCATTGCGTAATTTTCGTCAGCTGTTGATCTTGAACGTTAAGTGCTAATAGTAAATGTCGGTTTTAAGGACTGAGCTAGTAAACATCTTCCCTTGTTAGTATTTATGATAAGCTGACATTGAATCGTAGACATTCAGCTAATCTGGTGTCTTGGCAAGTCATAGCAGTTGGAGGATATGGCGCATATCGTGTCCATCAAGTTACAACAAAACAACTCCCATTTTCCAGGCTACTTGCAACGTGTTTTTTCTTCAAATCAAGACTAGCTGTAGACGGGAAATCAAAGGTTTCATTGTTGTGTATTGATCTTGTTTAATGTCAGTCTTATTTACCATAATCATATTGATAATATTAGCTTCTTTTTTACATGCGTGGTCATCATTTGAGTTGTTGTGCCAGGGCAGAAGCCAGATACTGGCCAGTTTTCTATCTGCGACTTCACCTTGATCAAATGTTTTATTTTTCGCTCAGCTTATCACTTTGAACCTATTATCATATCACCGGATACAGTTCGAGAAGGAAACAACGTATCACTAGTAGGATCTTGCGCCAATGGTAAGTTTTGTTTTAACCGTCCATGCATATTTTTATGACGTATTTTATACTGGTCCAGTCAAATCCATGTTTTTCTAGTTCAGCTCAGTCCAGCCCACGATAGTTTATTCAGGCTTATTCAATTTAACCTATTCATGTCCAGTCTAGTCTAGTTCAATTTTGTGCAACATAAATAAGAACAGTCTTGTCCATTCTAGTCCTTGTAGTCCAATCTGGTTCAATGTAGTTGAATCTAGCCCCTTCTAGTTAAGTTTATTTTATTTAATTTAATTCAGTTCAGTCTAGTTCAGTCAGGAACGTTGCAGTTCAGGCTAGTCGAGTCTGGTCCAGTGTAGGTCCATCCGAGAGAGCTCTCTTCCGCAAAGGGGTGGTAACATTAAAAATTTTACCTGAGAATGTAGTACAACTGATGATATGACAACGAGTACATGATAATACAGAGGTTAACCGTTTATCAATTTTGCCAGACATATAGAAGTACTTTACAGAGCTTGAGATGTTGTAAGAGGTACAGTTTGCACTTTACCATATCGACGGATTTATGAGAACCGACCAATGTCATGATGTGCAAGTACAAACGCCGTTCTTCCACGGTATGACGTAGAAAGCACTTTTGACTAACTTAAGAAGCTGGGTGTAGATGCCACTTTTGAGTTTTCACTCTTTTTGTCCGAAATTGTAGTCTTGTAATGCTGTATCTTCAAGTCTCTGAGAATGGTCGTTGGATGGATGACACCTTGGTTCATTCCTGATAAATGGAGTTGATTGCAACGGAGCTGCTTGCTAAAGTGCGCTGTAATGCTTTATTGTCATAAAAATACATCATAGCTGTCCGGATTATCTCTTAATTTATTATTATTTCAATTTCACACAATTTTTAGTGGAGCCTTGTAAGCAGTTTGTTATCAACTTTAAGAGGCTGACGCGGACATTGATGTATGCTGGCATTGGAAATATTGACATTGTTTATATTGACTTTACCGCCCGTATAAGCGAGTTGGATACGAAGGTTTGTCTCTTGTGTACTAACTATGTTTTTATTGTTTAGCCTTGATAGTTACCAGTGTTAAATAAATCACACGTATTCTATTGGTCTTCTTGCAACATTGGGGACATGGTGTTTTCTGCAGTTTCTCTCAACGATTACAGGACCTGATGGCGCCATGTACACTTCTTAAAGTGCAGACGGTCGTACTTTTGTGGTCTGTAGTACTTTTCCGGACGGTGTTACAGTTCTGGGTGATAATGCCATTCCGGATGCTACTACTTTATGAAACGGTGGTACTTTTCCTTATAGGAGATAGTAAAGAAAATGGTTATCAGGCAGTGGGTGTTAACATTGACTAGTTTGAATACGCTGACGACATCGTCTCTGTTTTCGTGGAATCAGGCTTCAATATTCAATGTGTACGACATGATTGCAATAAATGTGGGTTTAAAAATTTATACTGAGCAATGAAATTGATCGTTACCGACACCGATACATGTTTTTATAGAATAATGTTCTTGATAAGAAGTAGCGAGCTTCATACATTTTGGAAGTAAAGTCACATATAATGATTACATTTCCCACAACATGATAGCAATGAATTTCAGTTTTGTTGTATTGTTTATCCCATTTCGATCAGAATACTTTATGTCTGGTTTTTATTTACTAGTATAGGATTCAATTTCTTTATCATATAGTTTAACTAAAAGGGTTTTGACACACTGTTTTCGGCGTTGGGAGATGAAATTAGCTTTCGGTGGCACTAGGAATCGCTCACTAGAGTCTGTACCTGCCTTGCCCTGATTTTTTGAATTATACAGTATTCATTTCATGGAAACCAGCACATGTTGGTATCTCAAAACAAATTTGTGATATAAAGAATGTTACTGAAGTCCCATTTCTTCCTTTTCTTGGTCATTATCAGCTAAGCACTCTTGCTAGCGCCTTCAGATCTTGGAATTGCGAAGCATTTTTAAAATAGTAAAATAAACGTATTTTGAAAATGTGTTGGGTCTCGTGCTCACTATGTATTTTACACCTTTTTGGCCTACAGATACCGTCGGTGCAATTGTTCAACGGGTCTAACCTAGTAAAAGAAATGACTGAGAAGCCAACTTACCTTAACTTATTGAAATTTGTGAAAGTAAACGCAAGGTAAGAAAGTTCTCTGTTGCCCTGTGTTAGCCAGACATTTTCGGACTTCTTGTAGTATGTGGAGTGCTCAGTGGTATTGATTTCTGTTGTTAATGCTTTGTCAGTAAACGTAGCTTATTTCTGCCGCTGACATAAACAAACGGACATTGATTGGTATTGGAAAGTAGAGAAAGCTGAAGAAAAGAACATATACTGATACAATGTGTGGATTCCGAAAGTCTCAATGTCATCACAAAAGTATTTTTTGACTAGTGTTAAGCTCGTTGTTACTTCGAATGTTGATGCTTTGAAGCTTTTTGTAATTCCTAGAATTGAAGAGTTAAGTCCTATGCCCCCAAGTGGCTTTGATTTCGTGCCTTTAAGCTTGTCAAGAAAGAGCACCAAACATGATTCAAAGGGGGATGAGGACGAGACTGCAGACCAAGAGGAAGAGGAAATCGAAGATGACAGTGACCAAGAATGTATGTATCCTTTGCTGTCAACTTCTATCATATCGTAGCAAATAGCAGATCCTTTTTTATGCTGAACAGTGGTTCGCTCGTCTTTGTGCCTGTGCATCTGTGTGTACATATATCTGTATATCCATATATTTTAACATCTTTTCATCATTGTAACCATGTACTTGAAGAACATTGTTCGGTTGTACCGCTAATGATGCCTTTGTCTTGTTGTGTAAGCAAATGAGGTAGCAGGATGACATGGAAGGGTAATCTTAAACGAAACAAACTTAAAGCAACAAAATCAATCGAATGTAGATTGTCGCGTTAAACCTTTGTACAACTTTAGCTTTGCTGACGACTTTGATTCTGTTGGTCGCATGGTAATTGTCGATATCAATGACGCACGCCAATAAAATAACGGTATGGTCTCCATGTGCAATCCGCTAATGTAATCTGTTCTTACCGTGTAATACATTCCATGTTTATAATCCGCTAATGTAATCTGTTCTTACCGTGTAATACATTCCATGTTTATATTTCCTACTGTAATCTGCTCTTATCATCTAATATCTTCCATATTGATATTTTCTCCTGTAGCTGTTCTAATCATCCAGTATCTTCCATGTCGATATTTTCTCCTGTAACTGTTTCTACTAGCCAGTATCTTCCATTTTGATATTCTCCCCTGTAACTGTTTCTACTAGCCAGTATCTTCCATTTTGATATTTTCTCCTGTAATCTGTTCTTACTAATACAGTATCTTGCATATTGATATTTTCCTCCTACAATCTCTTCTTATCAGGCAGTATCATTCATATTGATATTTTTCTCTTGTAATCTGTTCTAACCAGGCCGTATCTTAAATATTGATATTTTATCCTGTAACTGGTCTTACCAGGCAGTAACTTGTAATTGATATTTTCTTCCTATTGTCTGTTCTTACCAGATAGTATCTTCCAGATTAATACTCACCTCCTGTAATACGTTCTTACGTGACAGTGTCGTTTGCGCTGTGTTTTAGAGAATGCAAAGCAGGTTGATGTTTACCGTATTGGGATTGATGGTTCTCCGTTATTCATTATAGTTCTCTCGTATGTTAAATTATACACTTTGTTTTGGTTTCTCTGTACTATAGTATTTCAAAAGGAAGAAGATGAAGTTTCCAAACACATGATTGAAACAAGGAGGAAAACTCCATTCTATACGCTGAAGAACGAAGAGGGAGTGCTGGCCCTTACTGACAAGACATATTCACAAGTGCTGGGAAATTTTTCTATTGCCGTTATCCATTTTTATTTACCCTGTAAGTTGAAGACCTCGTGTAATTGATGTCGATGTATGTTTTGGGGGAGGATCGTGTGGTGAAGGCCAATATTTGTGTGCTTCAAAGTCGAATAGTTCAACCTGCGGTTTTGTTGTGGTGTAGGTTAGTGACTGTATATGGCTGCAAATGCTTCAACCGATTCAGCGATGGAACAGATTGCAGGACCAATGAGATAAATAAGGAATAAAGACCAATCTAAGAAACTAGGATAGATGTAAACTTATAGTAAGGTTTTTAAATGACTGTAATGTCGTATAGTCGATGCTTTCGAAATCCTCGTGACGTAAACTTGGAAATCAGGAAGTAAGATCTTACTTATAACTAGACAAGTTATGAAAGTATTGAATGTGTCATAGAGCTATAGCATTTGTAAATTTATCGGGGCAACAAAATAATTATGCCGCTATTATGGTATAAATCATTGTTGTATTAAAAGGCGGCTATCATTGACATGGTGAAGAGAACTTGATAGAAACCGTTTGCTGATTGTTTCAAATATACACTGTCTTAAACGGAGCACTTTTTTAAGGGGATGTTTATTTGATTGGGGCGGTTTCTTGTCATCTTATTAGGGGGAAAGTGAGTGCATTAATCAGACATTTTCACTGATGTGTAGTATATGTGGTCGTGGTAAATGTGCTGCTTACTTTCCTCGATTTTAAAATATCATTAGAATATTATGTAATATTTGTAGAATAATTTTTGTGGTGTTTGGCACTTATGACTTGTAGAATATTATGTAATATTTGTAGAATAATTTTTGTGGTGTTTGGCACTTATGACTTGTAGAATATTATGTAATATTTGTAGAATAATTTTTGTGGTGTTTGGCACTTATGACTTGTAGGACGGAGTATGGACGTGTAGTAATCGTTTCGGCTTAATTTTTCAGCTCATCTTTTGCTATTTTAGGGGAACCAATGAGTTTCGCATTCCATGAAATGTACGGAAAGGCCGCACGCTCCATCGGTACGCATTAACCACTTTGTGCTTGTCTTAAATTTCGTATGTATTTAACAATATTAGAATCCTGCATTTTAGGAGTGCAAAAACTGGTATACGTACCGTGAGCTGCCAGTTAGAATTTATATGGGGTATGATAAAGTTAACCGTACGAGCCCAGTGATGTGTATTGTTCTCGCGCTTTCACTTTCTGTAACCACATCAGGAATCGCATAAAAGCAGGTCTTAAAACAGGTCAAGTAACAACTTTGAAAATGCGAAAGTGTAAGGAAGTCATGCCAAACGAGAAAAAGTGTTTCAAATTTACAATCACCGGAACGTACAAACGTTCATTATTATACACACACCATTCTTCATATCTTCCCAGGTATAGTAATTGAAGTGCTAGGGTACTGATAATTAAGTAATTTCTTTGCGTCACTAACGTTTAGGTCGTACTAATTTGATTCTTAATATAGCTTTATATTTGTATTCCGATTTAAGGAACCTGCAATTGCTTACGATTCTTTTACTAATTACAAAGTTGGCTACATTTTTATTGTTCGTCATTTTTATAACATGGCCCTTTTCCATCGTCAATTTGCAGTAACCTCCATCGTCCCAACATTATGGTCACTTGTTAAATTTTGTCAGATTTTATTTTATTTTATTCTTCTGAATTACTAAAAGAACTCCATGAGCAAGAGTAACGGCAAAGATGACAATTGGTCAATAGCCACGGATATTGTTAAACATTTTCGCAATTTTGGTGTATTCATTTTTTGGCTATGGCATCGAGAGTAACGTTCTTCAACTTTGCATTGAGAACTTACGTATTGTGCAACAGAAGAGCGCTCAAGGTCTCCTGGGTGAAAAGAGTAACGAAAGAGAGGATATTGGAGCTGACGAGTGAGGAAAGACAGTTAATTTTGACCACGAGAAAGAGACGCCCAAAATTTCTCGGCTAGATGAGTTGTTAACCAGGTTAGGACATGCTAATCTTAGAAGGAATAAAGAGCGCAAACGTGCTAGAGGACGCCAATGGATGGCTTTCTAAGATGGCTTGAGACGGTTGATGAAAGATGGCACTGGTTGCCGTCTCCGTGCAACACAGAACGGATAACAGTGCCAAACCATGATCGCAAACGCCAGGATCTGACACAGTACTGGAAGAAGAAGAAAACTGAAACTAAAACGATTTCGTAGTCATGCGAACAGCTTGAGTTAACGTAATGTGACGCTAGCAAGTGGGCATAAGGTTCTTGTTTATGTGCGTCGTACTTGTAAAATGACCATGTTCGTAACAAAAGTTTCGTAGTGTATTTTGCATCATTCCCCGTGGTTTATATTCGACTGCACAACGTATTACCTAACTTAATGATCTGAAAGTTATTCTTCTGAAGCCAATATTGGCTAGTGATTTTACAAAAGTGAACAGAACAGTAAAATAAGCAGAGAATTAACAAAGCCAATAAAAGAGCAAGAAAATTGAAAGAAGAATATTATAGTGAATAGAAGGACAACGTAGGTTTCAGCAACCATTCTGTGCTGAATTTCATTATTTCTTTTTTGTTCTTTATTTTACTTTCTTGTATGTATTTTTCAGCCATGGATTCAGACTTCAAAGATAAAAGCACCGTGATAGCAAATGTTAATTGTCATGATTGGCCTGGTGTATGTGCGGCTGCCAATGTAACAACGTATCCAGTGATTAAAGTGTACAGGTATGCAGTGAATTTTCCATCCCTTATTAGCCTCTCTAAATCGTCCATATGCTGTATATTTGCAGCCTGTATGTGTCATTTTATACCTTTGTTTATAATTCACTTTATCAAATTAATGTAGACATGACAGTCTACCATTAGTCGTGTGGACATTTAGCTCCAAACGTCGCACTGTGCTATCCGCGGTGAGTTGAAAGGGAGCCTTTTGCCACGAAATCTTGTAATTTGCCCTAGGCGAGTGATTGACCTTATGTTATCATTTTTGTAACTTTGGAAATGACTATCATTCCTTGTTCTTTACGTACTTATCGTTCGTGTTTGCCTTGTAAAGGAAAGTTGATTAGTACACTTACTTCAACGGAGCTTAAATTAAAGCGTTTAACGTATGTTTGAAAAACTCAGGTGCCCCACTATCTTAGCTATTGGACTACTGTGAAAATTTGCCTACTTCTCCACTTAAAGGTTTATTTCTGTATACTGTGCATAAAAATCGTTATCTTATGTACCTTTTCCGTACATTTCTGCTGTAGAATCTTTACATTCAAGTCTGATTCAGTAAAGGCTTCTAATGGATGTAAAGTCCGCTTTCTGTCTGAATGGGGTACAGTTTTTAATTAAACTTAGAATAAAATATCGTTCTGCATAAAACCCCAACAGTATTTTCACACTTGTTTGAAAATACCTCTCGTGTTTTTCGGGCAGTTATGATATTCTATACTTCAAAAGTCTTGTTGATAAACTCTTACTTTTTAAATAGTTTCTCTCCCATCTTATTTCTAATCCCTTACACCATTGTAGTTCTAATCAATCCTTGTAAACGGTTAATTTGTAACAAAGCCATAAAACTGAAAGCTCTATATTTTACGCATTCTTGTTCTCCATGCAGGTACTTGAAATCAAGATCGATAAAGATCATGAAATTGAACGTAATGTGATAAAATGCCACGTGTAAGCGTTGGTGAATTGCTCACCTATACTTTAAAGCCAAGCAGAGACTTGTATTCATTCCCGTATTTCTTGTACCGTGTGTCTTGGATGAGCAAAAATCGACAGAGCGATTCTGTGTTATTATTGACTTTATACGTCTGTACTAAATTCTAGAAATGGCATAGAGGTGGCAAAATACAGAGGAATCCTTGGCACGCAGGAAATTCTAAAAGCAATCAGATTGTAAGTTTCTGTCTTTTTTTCTTAATTTATGCCTCCAATTTGGTATCCAACTTTTTCTAAGTGTTGAAATTCAGCGAGTACTTTCTGGTTTTTTGTGTGCGCCCGTCTCGTCTTTATCTGGACAGGATTTTCGCTATCGCGTGTATGCTGTGTTCAGGTGCTATATACCTTATTGAGCCAGATTCACGCATGCATTTTCCTATAGCTTTGCTACTTGTTAGATTGTCTTATACAGTAAGATAAATAATGATCTGTGATGGAACTGTTGATTTTCGTAATCAATGTGTCTGGTTACCTTTCAGGTACCAAGCTCCCTTCTTGACGAGACTTCAGTTTGAAAGTGACATTGTACGCTTTTCAGAAGGAAAACAACCAATGCCCACAAGTGCATTCTGTGATGTCCTCATCTTGGGATTGTTTGATTCAGAACAATCCAAAGGTCTGTTCCCATTTGTTAAAGAGTTGTATAATTTAGCAAGTATGTCTGTTTACATGGCAGCCTTGTGACTGAGCGTCTAGGTCGTCCATTTGGCACCACCAAGCGAACGCCTCCGAATCTCTAATTTCCTGTTGAGAGCACATCTAGGCAATCATTAGACGTCTCCGGTAGGACAGTCTACAACCCAGGGAAATTACTGACGAAATCAAATGTTGATTCTTACACCGAGAGAAACCATCCTCTGGACGAAATAAACGTACATAGTTTTGGCTTCACTCAAGAAACAGAGAAACTAACAGATCGGGTTTGAGAAAATCCGTTCATGTTGAAACAACATGACCCACAGTACGCCACACGAAAGTTCTCATGAAGCCGGATGTATAAGACATAAATAGCGTCCTGCTTACCAAATTTACCTTCCAGAGCCCAGCGTGTGAAACGTCGAGCTCAAACAATGGACAATAGGTCACCTAATGTGTGACCCTCTATTGCATTTCGAGGTTATACATACAGTAGGGCATAACTTGTATTTTCCTGCGAAGCAACAATATCTTTACTTGGTAGGTTAAACATTATTGCCTTGAAATTTGCAGCAACTGGATACTTTTGTTGTGATTTTATTTCACCTGGTCCGATTACTCCAAACGTATTAAAGTTAGTAATTGAGCAAAAATGTTAGGCATTTGATGCGTTAGAATATGTTGCTGAGAAGTCACTTTGTTAAAAGTCATAAAATGAAAAGATGAAAAGTGTGAACACCCAAGTATATATCCATTGCATGTCTTATTTAAAGTGGCGACGTAGTATTCTTGCTTTTCATATTATTCCTTGTTCCTTGTTTCTGTAGTATGTTTATAATAGAATGATTTTACTCTTGTGTCGTCATTTAAGGAAGTAAGTTTATTGCTACCTGAATGTAAAGACAAATGCCGATGATATGACTATAGAACAATATTACACTATGTGTATTCAGTTGTAATGAAATGCTCCCATATCTGATAAAGGAATCTGTAGACGGCTACACTTGTAAAATTAACATTTAAAACGAGGTCTTCTGTACCCTGTAGACCAAACATTATGCCTTTGTTTTCAGAATTTGAAGCGTTTTCATCCGTGGCAATGGCATTCTACGGAAAACATCTGTTCGGATACTCGATTGGCGATGCAGCAAGGGCAAGGTTAGTGCATAACTGTATCGCTCAGTACCATTTACTTCTGCCTACTTCTACCTACTTCTACCTACCTAAGATCTGCAAACAGACTGAAGACCGAGAACGTAAACAAAATCCTACTAAATGCAAAGCATTCCTACTGACGAAGGGGCCAAAAGAATAACCCGTATTTTTAAAATGACTTCTCAGTGAAAAATCCATGTTCGTTTATGTACTACAACTTTCTATTTTCAGGAGCTTTTATTGTTTTAAGTCATGTTAAATTCACGATCTAGGCTGCAGCATCAGATAAAGTGTGACTTTAAAGTGAAAACAAAAAGTCAAGTCATACTCACAAAATAATATTAAATTCTTTTTTTATTAATCGAACAATATTAAATATTTCATCTTTTGTGAATGAAACATGTAACCGAGCATTATTGTTCTGGGTTTGTTATTAGCTTGATATCATAACTTCTCAGAATCGGAACTTGTAAAATTAATTTGACTCACATTCTGGATAATTATTGGCAGTATTCATTGACTAGAATTACCAAAGTGTTTTAACCCTACCTGTGGCTATTGAACAAAGGTAGCTTTTGCCATTACTCCTGCTCATAGAGTTTTTTTACATAATTGAGAATTAAGAGAATATAACAATATAAAATCTGACAAAATTTAATAACTGATCTACATTTAGGCACAACATGGAGACGTGGAGATGTCATGGACGCATGACAATAACGTGACCATTTTGATGCAAACAGCGTGTAACACGCGCGCATGCGCGCGCACACACACACACGCACTAGCCGATTAATAGTCAAAGGCGCTACCAAGCAGACAAAATGTTAAACATGGCTTTCAGCTTGAAGAGTACCACCAGGAAGTAACCTTACACAAATTTCTCTTACCCTTATATTACTTTACGGGTTTTTTCCTTCCCTTTAGTGTTACTGTCTTTTTCCTTCCCTTTAATGTTGCTCTCTTGTT
>JANTCA010007893.1:41341-51749 GCA_024741275.1 Chironex yamaguchii
CCTTCCCTTTAATATTACTCTCTATTTCCTTCCCTTTAATGTTACTCTCTTTTTCCTTCCCTTTAATATTACTCTCTATTTCCTTCCCTTTAATGTTACTCTCTTTTTCCTTCCCTTTAATATTACTCTCTTTTTCCTTCCCTTTTTTTATTACTCTCTATTTCCTTACCTTTAATATTACTCTCTTTTTCCTTCCCTTTAATATTGCTCTCTATTTCCTTCCCTTTAATATTACTCTATATTTCCTTCCCCTTAATATTACTCTCTTTTTCTTCCCTTTAATATTACTCTCTATTTCCTTCCCTTTAATATTACTCTCTATATCCTTCCCTTTAATATTACTCTATATTTTCTTCCCTTTAATATTACTCTCTATTTCCTTCCCTTTAATGTTACTCTCTTTTTTCCCTTGCCCACTCGTTGGTTCGGGTATTTGGTCAATTTTCTTTTTGCATAAAATACTGTTTGCAAATTCATCAATGTTTTCCATTCTGAACACTCTGTGTGACTAGCACCGGCGGAAAGCTTATAGATGATTTCATTGCGTAGAAACAAAGCAGTTAGAAGACAAGTTCTTTAGCAGTGCATTCAATATGACTCTCTTAGGCGATCCTTTGCAACGTTCTTTACATTATTGGAAAAATGAATCCATCCTATCCTGATACTACTAATTTACACGTAGCATTTCTCTTTTGTGCAATGCAGGTTATCTGGCAGTATAATTTCTGTTGAGCAAACTTTTCATTTTTCTGGCGTTAAGAATAATTTCAGGTTTGGCTACATCGACAGGAAGGACCACGTTTCGCACTGTATAGATTAGCCGTAAGCTATTTAATGTCCGCTTCACTTAATACAGGAACCTCGCACCTTGCGAATGTACCACGTCCGTTGGAGTGAAAAAAATGTTGGTCATATTGCTGTAAAATGTTTGTTAGTGGAGTATCTTCATGTTTTCAGTCTTTGTTTTCTCAAATCAGTATTGAGTTTTGTTACAGGACGTCCAATATTAATCAATTGCTCTATCTTTATTTAATTCAGGGCTAAACATCTGGATGTTCAGGTTCCATGTGTTATTGTCTTCCGAAGGAATGATCCTTACAAGCCGCACGACAATTTTACAAGTTTTAGTGCAGCTGAGTTGCAACATTTTATCAACATGGCTGCAATAAATTCTTTTGTTAGTTGCTTTAATTTCTTTCTGCATTTTATATCCTACCATATTTTTACTTGCAAAGGTTCATGTTAGGTAAAAGATTATATGCTTATGTATTGGTTTAAATATCAAAGGACAAGCCTGCTAGGGATTCGAATTCCTCTCCATGGTCCATGTTAGTTACTTTTCAAATGAAATTTAAGTTTCTGACCTCTCTTCAACTTAGCTTGGGTATTTGCGCTAGTGTTGCAGTGAACTCATTAAGTACTATCTTAAATGGTGCCGAAGGACGATGGATTATTTTTACTTGAATTGTTACACGTTGTACAGTGGGTGTTGGATGTTGTTGCTGTAGAGTTCAGTTGAATTGTGTACATTTAAGGAAGCAGCATTTATGGAAGGTGACTTCATGCATTTATTATCTTTATCTTTTAATTATCAGTTTATTTCGACATTTGTAAGGTGACTTTTACACTGCCCTCTTACGTAGGACGTTTCAGTCACCCTTGGCGTCAAATCGGAATCATTCCCATTCTTGTGTGTCGTTTCTGAGGTCTAAGGTTTTCAGGACCCTGATGTAAGCACATACAAGCTTTCACTTCATGTAAATCATTCGTTTACGAGGAGTCAGGGAAATAAGGCAATCCCAATGACTAATGTTAGCAGAAGGGTTTGAATAAGACACTGCCAGGCTGACAGCTGCTGGTTTGAGTCCACGTTTGCAGAGCACAATACATTTAAGCCCGTTTAGGTATAGAGATACATGATTCAGTTGGAGTACGAAGGGGGTCAAGGTTTGTAAGTAGAATTGAGAGAGATGGAAAAGGGTAATTAACCAAAGAAGGAGGCCGGAAACGTTTTTGTCGCTGTGTTTTGTATCAAATAATAGGAGTAATTATAGCTACAGGGCGTGCACCCCATAATTTACCCCGGTGCCTGATTTGGCTAACGATGGCCCTTGTTGTTATAGCGACGATACTACCCACTTGCGGACAGTGGGTGAAGGAATCTGGCGTACTATACTGTGTCCAATATTACCATTAACAATAAATACATTCTCTGTGAGATATTTGAACATGATTTTATTAGCTAAGGTGAGAAAACAAGTGATCCCTTGATGCATTTAAAGAAGCACTTTGGATCTAGGTGCATTTTTCAGTAATAGGTTATTATTGGTCCATACCAAGTGATAAAAGAGTGATGTCCACACTTTCTTGCAAATAACTATTTCCTTGATCTTTTAAGTTATGCTTCTTCCCTGTTACAAACATTTTGTAACCCAACTCTCTTCTTTGCGCTTTTTCAGGCGGAGCTGACAATTTCTAACTTCCCAGTGTATCATTCTCTTGGAAAACCATACCTGATCCTGTTTAAGTGGAAAGATGATGATACACCTTTGCTTAACAGTATTCAGTCCCTGGCGAAAACGGACCTGACTTCGAAGCTTTTCCTGACGTGGATGGATATGTAAGTTGCTCGTTTTTTACATTTGTTTAGCCGTAAATCGTATGATACGTTTTGAGTTGTCGAGGAATGACTATGTAAAACGGGTCAGTTTTGTGAAAGGGAACCCTCATTCTTATTATGGTCATGTAGTGATACTAGTCGAAGTCAAGTTGCGTCCATGAAATGGAAGGAAGAAGTAAATGTGAGACGTTCCGCGTTGATAACAGCTCATTACAATCCTGGTATCTGAGGAACGTCACCCTTGACATTGCTATACTGACACCGAAGTCCTCAGCATGGCAGGCATGGGGTCTGTTTATACCTGCTCATGAAACACCAAGCTCGATGGGCAGGGCTTATGGTCCGCGTGCCTGACTCACATATACCAAAGCAGCTGTTCTACGGGGAACTGTCAGACGGCTGGCGCAGTCGAGGAGGTCAGCGAAAACACTTCAAAGACTCTTTGAAAGCGTCTTTCAAGCACATGCAGATTGACCCGAACACCTGGGAAACTGCAGCATTAAACCGACCAAACTGGCGTACCTGTGTCACCAGAGGCGCTGCTGCTACGGAAGGGCAACGCTTGGCTGAGGCCAGAGGAAAGCGCGCTGAAAGGAAGTCCAGAACTTCAACATCAACTCCAAACAACTCAATCACATGCACAGTCTGCGGTAGGCTCTTCCGAGTTCGGATCGGACTAATCAGTCATCTAAGTATCCACTCCTAGTGTTACCGTCATCATCGCTCACGATGGACGCACATCATACTGCGGCGTCTCATCTTGTTCAGAAGATGATTAGACATATTGAGGACGAATACTGAAGTAGAAAGGTGTACAAGTGAACAATGATATGGTGGTATTTGCCCTTCTTGCTGTGCTTTAAATAGTCCTTTTTTAATGTAGCAGAATCTTTTTCCTGGTAAACCTTAAGACTCATAAGCCAGCACTCAAACCGATGTGCCATCCTGACAGAAAGGTTTTGCGGAGGACATTTCAAGTCCTTGGTATCACCAGTCAAGTCCTAGGGGTGGGTAAAGTAAATTAAGGTAAATTCAGTGTCGTCACGGGAATAAGTCCGTCGAGAATAATGGTTCAAAACCTGATTACCTTTGGTATATTTTGATTGAGATTTGAATGAAATCTCTTCTATGTCTTAGTCTCTACAAAGATATACAGACATATATAGATATACAGTATGTATGTATGTATGTACGTATGTATGTATATGTATATGTATATATGTATGCATATATATACTATTGTAATATTTCCTCTTTTTTGTTTTGCCGCAGGGAAAATAATGTCACCCAGCTGATAAAAGAATCATACGTTAACTCAGAGCCAACCCCAGCTATTGTTATTGTAGATCATAAACAGGTAAACGTTCTTTTTTAATAAAAAGATAACTTTGAACCCACTGACGATGACAAACTGCCTGCAGTGAACACTGTTGTGTGGTTAAAAGGTGTGTGTCACTGTTTAATCGAACACTGAATTAGCTGAATTACTGCTTATTATGATATATTTTGGTTTATCGCTATCGTTAGTGTTGCTGTTGTTACACATTCGTGATTTCCACTTATTCTCACTGTCCCTATATTTGCACGTAATTGTACGAGAAATATATTTTGTATTCTCAAAGGAGTTCAAATATCAGTTTTGAAAATGTCGTATAAGTTCTGATTATCGACGTAATGAAATAGCCATGATAATGTCACGTCCTAGTAAAATGCTTCCATTGGCTACGGGCTATTATGATTATTGCTATTATCATTATTGCTATTTCTGCAACGTGGTGACTATATTTCCTAGTATCAAAAGCGGCAGCAGCATCATTTTAAGCTGCAAGCACTTGCTCCTTTCCATGGCATGTACTTTGACGTCCTTGTTGGTGCTGCGCGCTGGATCACTGTTAAGTTCCACTCCCCAAACTTGATCTCATGAATGTATAAATGTTGTCACTCTGGAAAGCTTCACCACACGCCGAGCTTTGTAAACTTTTGTACAGCAGTTTCATAAAAGCGCTAAGGTAGATGGGTTCAAGTTTACTTCTTTCTGTTCTTTTGGAACCGTAATTGTTGGATGTTATCATATAATTTTTACAAGCACGACTAGTCCAGGAGGTAAATTGCCTGAAAATGGGAAAACTAGTGCTTTAGTCTATAGGGTTCTTGGAATCGAACTCGCTGCCCTCGCAGAGGATGGATGTATCAAACTTTCATACAGCTTTCAGCGACAATTTCTGTTATTCTGTAGTCTAACGACAAATCTTTCCTTACACTTGCGTTGATTCCCTGCAAACCTTTATGTCTGTTTACAGGGCGCTTTTTACCGTTTTGTGAATAATGGAAAACAAAGTTTAAGTGAATGGGTAGAACAATATGTAAAAGGAGAACTTGGACCAAAAGGTATTATTTTTATTATCTTTTCACGACAGTAAATGTCTTTTCCTGAAAGCCTTCATAGTTTTGTATTAATTATCACCACAACAGACAACACACGGACTGTTTAAACCAAAGTGTGACAGTTGAGAAGGGGATTGCCATGAAATATCTGGCTCGAGTTTTAGTGTTACACAACGTAACAATCGTTCCCTGTCTTGCTTATTCCAATTCCAACATTATTTCACATCATTGTTCCAGACACCGACAACCCGTTGCGTCAAACCAATTGGACGTTCCTTGTTTCGCATACGCTGAATTGGATTTTGCAAAGGTGACTGTGCTGTATTTGTAGGTACGTAAACTAATTGTTCGCGAATTTTCTATCCGGGGTGTCGCGGTCGTAGGACTGCGCTCTCTTCGCTGGAATGGTGGTAAATTTTGACTTTATTTCAAAGTAATCCATAACCAGGACTGTCTTGAATCCAGAGTTTTTGAAGATAATTCCATCTTATATCATTAAGAAAATCCCAGGAAAATGCAGAGAAGCAATACCGATTGACTTTTAATGAGAATAACTCTTTAATGCCTATTTGTCGTGTACAATTTGGTCAGTAATACACTCTTAAACTCAGAACGCTTGATATTAATGGTTTGATGTTGTAGGATATCTGAACAAAGGAAAGTGGACCCCTTTACAGGAAGGTTACGACTACTTGGCATTGAAGATGAGGCCTCGTGAAAATGAGGAGGAAACTGAGGATTCAGATCATGATGACGACTCTCAACACGACACACAGCAGCATGGTCGAAAAGGAGGGAGATTTGCACAGTTTAAGCGAGTGTCAGAATCAGATTCCCGCCATAGTCACGATGAACTTTGACGATCTCTTTGAAATAAAGCGTCATATCTGACTTAGCTGCATCTGTCCTTTAGGTGGCAAACCAGATGAACACCCTTGTTGTAAGTTGTGGAAAAATTGCTTTAAATATTGTCATTCTTCTCGCCTGTAAAGTGAAACGTTTATACAATTGCTCTGCAGTGCAGCTTTATACCATCCGGCCAGACCCTTGAATTTAAGTACAAATCGGTTTAATCTTTTGATTTATTTATTTTTTATATATTTTGATACAAGTAGAATTGTCCTTAATTTACAAATTTCCAGAAATTATCACTGTCATCGAGATAATCGCCAATCATAGCACTGTTATGTGATATATCTTATCTTCATCAATGCAAGAACAAGTTGTGTGTTTTTAAAAGGTCTAGATCGTTTGTCTCTTCGTCCTCTTTATTACATTGCAGGGAAATATGTAGAGAAATCACTGACTTCGACCCCTCTGTCGCATGGTCTAGTTTATTAGAAACCTCCCGCGCCTCCAGCAAATGATGCCTATCCTTTGCAAAAATATAACTAGTCACCTCTTTAAAATATGTACAAATAAAGAGTAAGATGGAGAAAATGCCCTGATACCTTTAACTTTATTGGAATATCGCCGTATCTTTGAAAGGTATTAGTGCCCATGTGGTTCGGATCGGCGAGTAGTTATTTGGCACGACATTTATCCAACAGTCTTATCTGTGAGGGTCATTAGTTTGAATCTACTTCAGGATATGTCACACTAAGTGGGGAGAGGGTTGCTACCATGGGTTATTTAATGCGTTATTTAATGCTGTGATATCGACAGAAAAGCTAGAAGGATCAAATGTCAAAGTTCCTTCCTACGCCATTTTGATGTATAGGGTGTCACCTATATCCGTTAAGTGACCTTACGGGCCATTCAGCAGTGCAAGCACGATGTATGCCACAGTAGGGTGCCCACTGCGTGTTCTCTTCCATAATCTATCCCGTAAGTGCTGGGCGCTAAGCATTATGTACTATTTTTAGAGTCTTAGGTACGAACCGGTCGTGGATTCGAACCCACAACATTCCGCACACAAAGCAGTTACTCCACCACTATGCAATTATTGCATCGGAGCAACAGGACAACAACAAAGAAGTACATGTTTTATTCTTATTTAGTCGATCTTTTGATTGTGAAAAAAACAACCACTAAATCTACCTAAAATACTTACAATATTTCAGTTCACAACTCGGCACCTAGATTTCTTCTACTTCTATATCATGTTTCTCTGTTACGAAAACATATAACTATTGCAGCTTACTTATTTTTAATCTATTTGTTGACAAACATGAAAGACAACAATTTCAGAGATTACATTCTATTTTTAAACAGGGAGATTGTGTGTATCGTTTTTCAGAGGTAACTTTGGAATACATGTCCTTGATTAAATATTTTACTTAAGTACTATAATAAAAAGAAAGTGTTTCTAAACCCGTCAATAATTCGAATTTTACATAATCGTCAATTTTATTCTAAGGAGTCTGCTTCTGGCCACTTTAGTGGGACCGATGGATGCGACCATATTGTGATTAAATCGCTGGGGTTTCTAAAGCTACCCTTCTTCTATCATCGGTCAAGAAACGACCAAATCCTCGACAATCATTTCATAGGTTGAAAGGTCTCCGATGGAAAGTTGTTCTCTCTTTCAAGGGAAAATCAACGTTAACTGTCTATAGCCTAATAGACAGTACATGCAATATTGTAGCAATTTCTTCAGAGGGTCTCTGAAGTTAGCACATGCCGTAAAAGTGATAGCAAATCATGCCGACTAAGCTAATAAGCTAAGCAAAAATTTGCCCTGCCCCTAATTTTGTTCGCGTCGAAAACAAATCCACTCTTTGCAGTAGAGAGTCAAATGTATTTCCTAGATGTGCATGTCAAGACCACAAATTAACTTGCATACCCGAGCTACTTAAAATTCAGCCCAGGATCTAACAACTAAAAACCTTACGCCTTTTCAACTTCCGAAAGCAGCTAAATGAATAAATGTTTAGCCATTCAACCACAATTGTCTACTGTTGTGATTTTCGGTCTCTTAAGAAACAGTTACACGGCATGTTTTAGTAGCCACAAGATACTAATTTATACCTTGTGTTCCTGGTCAAGGTAAAAAATGACGTGTATGCGAAATTACACATTGCGCATGAAAGTCGGTTAAGTGGAGACCCAACTTAGCAAGATGGTTAAGCAACTGTAGCTTTCCATATTACTAATCGCAAGTCAAATCCGATCATCTATATACTATCAAATATTCCTACTCTAATGGGTCCTATGATTTTGCCTTGTGATATGGCAGTGTTGAAAACACTTTTGAGAACACAACTTGAAGTATTAATTACTAATAAATAATAAATAATTATGTAATAATTAATTATTAATTATTAATTAATTACCTTAAGTCATCACTTAAAATACTTTACAAGCAACTCTTTCTGCAAATTGATCAACAATGTGGGTATGACAGTGACCTTGACTTGATTCCTAAATATTTCTATCACAACTTAAAAGGTATAACGACGGAGGAATAAATACTTAGGAATAAATACAGAGAATAGCTACATAGTAAAAAGGTAAATATAAGACGGTCAAAGGGAAACAGCAATCTAATTTCGTGATCATTATTTTATAATGAGTCCAGGCACATTCCTGTGTCAAAGGCGTTCAAAGTAGTAATGATAGTCAATAGATCTCAAAACGTGTAAACTATGGTTCCTGTGCTGGCACACTTAATTAGCAGGTCCTGTCTTATACATGTTTAAACTGTCTTCAAACTAACATACATAGGGTTTCTTCACTATTTCCTCTTTCCCTTTCCTATTTCCCTGGTTAACTAATAAAATCTGTTTTGCCATTACTAACTACTTAATACACCAGAATGTATATACATACATACATATGTCAGTATTTGCCAGACACGCCGCTAGAAGAACAATTCCAAAACGTGTTAAGGGATACATATTTTCAAGAATCAAAGCTCGTCATGATGAACTTGCACGGTCTCCGCGGGTGATTTCTTATGAGGTCTGTATCTGCTACCATGAGGGCCACTGTGTCCCTCACTTGGGATTTTACTATGCTTCGAATCCATGATATTGGTATAGAGCATGCTTTTAGTTAAAGTCAAAAAATCGTAGCCTTTCTGTAAAGGAGTCCACTTCCCTGGCTTCAAGGTATCTAAAAATTGACAAAATACGATAGATTACAGGGTATCTACACATTTACAAAATACGATAGTCTGCGACTCTGCAGGGTATCTACACATTCACAAAATACGACAGTCTACAGGGTATCAACAAATTGAGAAATACGATAGTCTACGGGGTATCTACTAATTGACAAAATGCGACAGTCTACAGGGTATCTACAAATTGGAAAAATACCACAGTCTACATGGTACCTACAAATTGGAAAAATACCACAGTCTACATGGTACCTACAAATTGGAAAAATACCACAGTAGACAGAGTACCTACAAATTGACAAAATACGATAGTCTACAAGGTCCAGGCATCTGTTTACACTTAAATATAGTATGCCTTTGTATGTTTGATATAGTATATCAAACAGCAGGGGAGATCCTTGACAAGGGCAGAGGGTTAAAAAGAAAAAACAGCTAATCTGTCGTACCTCCATTTAAATCTATCCAAGTTGCTCCACAGGGAGGCCCAATCATTGGTACCCATTTGCCTTTTTCTTTAGTTTGTTTTTAGGGGTGTTACTTTTAGTTTCTTTGTTTTGTGCTGGTTTTTAGTTTGTTTAGTTCTTTGGTGGTTTTTTATTCTTTGTTTGCTGATATTTTAATTGTTTTGCTTCTGGATGGTTTTTTTTGCTTTGTGCTCATACTTTATAGTTAACCTACTAAATACCTAATACTACCTGTTCAGCTCCAGTTCCATGATTTGCATCCTAAAAACAATCACCAGTATTATTGTCTTCTTCATTTCTAGTAGTCGGTGAACATGCGGAGTGTCACATGATCATTTATCAGAGTGCGCCATTACATAATACATTCCAAGGCAGCATATGAAAAATAATCTCAAAATGACTCATAAAAAAACCTCAGACTCTAAAAGAGGCCTGAAAAGGTTCAAGTCTTAAATTAATTTTGGAAAATAGTAGCAAACTAGGCCATAATCAACGAATATTTAATATTCATAAAGTTCAATTTGCAGTGCTTTATGTGGACAGCCTTAAAGGGCAAACTATGGTTTTATGTGGCCAAACATTGAATTTTTTACCCCAAGATCAAAAAAATTAATGCCTTGAATTCAAATTTTGTACTTTCTTCTCATAAATGACACTTATTTGGAATCTGATAACATTCTGATAATCGGATCACAACATAAAAGTGGTTATATAATGTCTAACGTACCTTTCACTTTAGCTCTTCCCTGTAAACAGTTTTCAACCCATTGCCCCAAGGGCTCATTCGGATCACTCAGACGGATAACCACTCCCTTGCAAGCGAGAGATAAAAAAATTGTAAGAAGGTAGAACAGATGTAAAGGGAAGACTCTCTCT
>JANTCA010007894.1:0-22800 GCA_024741275.1 Chironex yamaguchii
GACAGTAGACAGGAAAGGGTTGCCTCTGTGTGCAAACGTAAAATAGATGTCATGTCTACTGATGATGAACAAGAAGAAGTAACCAATGCATCCGAACTGCAGCCAAGATGCCACGTCTATTGACAGTAGACAGGAAAGGGTTGCCTCTGTGTGCAAACGTAAAATAGATGTCATGTCTACTGATGATGAAGAAGAGGAAGTAACCAATGCATCCAAACTACAGCCAAGATGCCACGTCTATTGACAGTAGACAGGAAAGGGTGGCCTCTATGTGAAAACTTAAACTAAATGCCACGTCTAACTGTCGTGGAGAAGTAGAGGTAGCTTATCTATACAAACACCATGTGGATGCTACGTCTACTAATACTGAACAGGAATGGGTAGCCTCTGTATCTAGACTATAGCTACAAGATGGGCCTCTTGGTAGCGAACAAGACGGAGTAACCTAACTATACGAATTACATATACCTGCCACGTCTAGGAATGATAAGTAAAGGGGAACTTCTACATGAGAAAAGCGCTAGTAGCCACGTCTACAACATGGGCACACAATGGACACACATACTGGCTGGAACAATAATCCTCCGCCATATTTTCTGGGACGTTTTTCTAATTCAATACCCGTAATGACTCGGCGGTGCAATATGAATAAAACCGGAAATAAAAGGTTAAATATGAAAGCCAAACTTTACCGCATTTTAAAATAACCCACGTTATTTATGGTACTAAAATGAAAGGAAATATCTCTCGAATAATAATGTTCCAGTTTATAAAATTCTATTAAAAGCCATGAGATCCTATCCAAAGCGAAGCATTAGTTAGATTTCTATACAGTATAGACTGCTTTCCAAAAACATTAGACAATAGTAAGCCTTGTTCGTTTGAGCTTTACCCACATTCTTGCCGCATTTCCTTTCAATTTTCAAAGGCGCAATGCACTTATCAATCGCCAATCTGTGAAATGAGGGGCCTGCATTAATTACCACTAAATTCAGGGAATGTGTTGTTCTACAGCATATCAATTTTGCAAAGACAAATACAACACGCCCTGAAAATGTACGCAGGATAAGCTCGGTGTTTATAAACAATCGTTTTGTTTACATTTGGTAAGCAATAATTGCTAATGTTTATCATCACAACATTGCCTGTTTATTTACATATGGAATTAAACCTCACGTTTATGTCTGCATTGTCTATAACAGATTCGTTCAAACTACTACGTGGAAAAATCTGCAGATGTACTATCGTTTTCATTATTGTTAAGAGGGCTGGGAAATACAAACTAGTGTTAAGCAATACATCCTCACACATAATTAACAACATCTAAATACACAAAGTCTGCATATTCTATAGCTCAGGGCTCAAATTGTCAAAAATACTGGTTAGCAATCTTTACAATGTAGATTGATTATAATTAGCAACTTTTAATTTTGACTGCCAAACTTCAAAATCGCCCGAAAGTTTGTTTACATAAAAAAGCAATGCTGTAAATGAGCGTAAAAGAGCTCCATCCCTTGAAAGCTTTTGCATAGTACCTTTTGTGATAATGCATCACGCTAGGTCAGTTCTGCACGCATTTTGCTTGTCGCTCTTTACGAGCCCTGTAACTATAATATATTACCGCTTTTAGTAAATAGTCAATATATACAGCATGGATAGTGGGTTCGTTGACACGTGCAACCTTAGATTCGACGATTTGGAATCTGTGGGCTGTGGTTTAAATCAACTGAAGGCCACGTCAAATAATGAGCATGAGAGCTGGCAACTCTACATAATTCCAAGACATAAGGCATCGTATGGTGTTGTTACAGTGTGAGATAGGGCAGAGTCATATCTGATTAGTTGGCGGCTATTTAGTGGCCCAGTAAATGGAGAAACCTCAATTGAGTATTTTGGGAAGATAGCAACGATTTCAAGTGTAAATAATATTGTACTATTTACAGAGCAAAATAAAGCTGTCGGCGTACACTAACTGCATCATATTACATTATAAACCTCTTTACTTACCACATGGGCATACGCTAACTCCATCACATTACAGTATAAACTTGTTTACTTACCACATGGGCAGAATCCTCTGCAGGCAACATCAAGAACGGTACTGTTCATACATTCTACTTCACGAACATGACAGACACTTTGGTATGTTCGTCCATCTGTTGCACAAACAGGGAAACGATTGATGATTTCATCACAATTGGGGCACCTAAATTGCAGACAAAAATGATAGTAATCAACATCATCGGTTGGCAGAGTGGAGACAATAGATCATCTGTGCATTGCTCCCAATTCTATTGTTTTATTTTCATTAATGCCGCCTCTGTCCTTTTCGTCGTCCTGCACCTTACTCCCGTTCAACTGTAGCCAGAACAAAACTATTAACAAGACTTATGCTCACTATCTATAATATCCCCTCTCCTTTCTCAACATGACTTACTTTCTTCAGTAGCGTAAGCAGAAATTTACGAATGGGAGAAGGCACGCCAGTAGCCGATGTCCCGAGGCATCACTTTGGGATTGCGATGTGTTTTTGAGGGACATTTACTAAACATTTTATCCCTGATAACACAAGTTTAGGCTGCATTCTGGTAAACATGATTATTATAAAAAAACACGAAGTGAATAAACATGGGCTCCCATATTTATAAACATTCAATGAACAAATGCTTTAAAAACAAAATGACAAGAAATAAGGGCAACGTCCAAGCAATCAATTCAAAGGAAGGATAAGGGCCGGCTCTGACAAGTACAATCTAACACACAGTTGTACTGCTGTAGTCCGTTCAGCCGTTGATCGTCAATGGTAGCTCTAAGATACGTTTTCAAGAGCTTCATTCTACTCTGTTACGCTCACGAGCACAAGTGATAACGGGTTCGTAGCAAACATGGCAAGCATTACTGCTCTTGCTGGGCAAGGAAGGGTTTTTTTCTGCTATGTGCCACGCTTATGCTATAGCCTCCCATAGTACTGTCTTACGTTCTACACTTATCATCAGAAATCCCATTTTATGCACTAAATTTTTGTCACGTATCTACAAATAATCTAGTCGGGTTGTAAATTGACCAAGACCTAATAAGTCTTCCATAAATTGAACACCTATTCACAAATACTTATATCTATAGACATATATGCGGTATAACTCTTCATTCCGCTTTCTTCGATTCAATAGTTGTTGATACCTGTTTGTCATTGAAAGAACAAAACTTTTCCTTGTTATTTCAACTCGAAATTACGATGGATTAACCTTTATCTCTTTTCGGATATCCAAGAATGTTCTTTTACATTCATCTTGACCAAGAAGAAGATATTTTGCCAAGAGATTATGAAACTTACTGTCGAAAATTCTGTCACTGGGATATCTTTTACAGGCCACACGTTTTCACGTGCAAGTTTATAACCCAACTGAAAGACCTTGAAACCTACTCCCATAGCTGATAAAATATTGTCATGTCACATATCTTAAATGTCCTTCAAATGAAAGTCTAATAAACTTAATCGCTTTAAGATATAATCAGCAAATGATAGATTGCACTTGACTCTTGTTAGCCATTGGGCACTTCCATTATCATGTTTCTGATGCTGCTGCCAAATTGCTGTACATTATAAATTCTCCTGGCATATTCAATCTCTTATGTTACATCATTAACACCCAATCAGCCCCTGTGCCTGACCTTCGTCAATGGACTGATCATGTGTCCAAATAAAAAGCCATAAGAGTGTCACTATAGCATTTGGTTGCTTTGGTTGGTATTGCTCTTAGTTCACACATTCCGGAATGCTAAAAGTTATTAGGATGTCTATAAGTTTCTGTGGGTAGAATGATGGAGGATGTCATCGGGTTGGCCTTAACAGTTTGGCAAGCATCGAATGGGAGCAAAGATGAACTAGTGAGTTGTATGGCTTTGTTGCGTAGCTGTTGTTTAAATTTTCTGTTTTAGGGAAATTGTGCCAAGCAGTAGGTTGTACTCCTGATCATACTTTGTCTCGTTGATTAAGTGAGAGAGGACATTGTGAATGATTGCTTTGCGGTCGGGGTCTCGAGATAAATAGATTTTGACTTTTTCGCTGGAGTTAGAGTACATAGCAGCCTCTGTTGAGCAGGTAAATGATTCGCAAAATTGTAGCGCCGTGGGGTTATTCTATTCCATTCCATTCTATTCCATTCCATTCCATTCCATTCCATTCCATTCCATTCCATTCCATTCTATTCTATTCTGTTCTGTTCTATTCTATCCTAGTTGTTTCTCCTGTCCTCCCTTGGTAACAGTCCTCCGTCTTTCTCTATATGTATATCACCTACGTTATACGTATTCCGCATTTTTTCGCAAAACAAAATTTTTCGCATGACTGAAGTCTTGTAGTCGAATTCTTCAAAAGGGCGGTAAAGTTACAATATATATTTTATTCTATTGACCAGGGTTGAGCTCTGGATCAGTTGCAGGAAGTGGAACGTGGAAAGGATGATCTGGCTTTGTTGTAGCAGTCACCTATTGGTTGAAAAAAAGTAAGGATGTTCTTGAAACACCTCCTAATATCCCCTCTATATCTCATGTCTTAACTGCAATGGTTTACCATGCATCAACGATGTCATCAAAAACCGAAGATTAACTGTTAGCATTAGCATGGACTAATCCTTAGTCACTTCCTGTAGACATACAATGCACTGGGTGTTATAGGCTTCCTAAAACAGGCAGAGGTCGGCTATTTAGCAATAGCACCGTAATAATTCCATACCTAACCCTGCCTGAAGAAACACAACACAGTTGACTACATTTCGCCATAGTCTTCTGGAGTTTTAAACCAAACACCATGAAAATATTGCTTATGTTTGACACCTGAATACTACCTATCTACATCTGAGTACTACCTATACCTGAGTACTGTTAAATAATGGAACAATTTTAAGCCACATACCATGACCTCTCGAAGGACCATCATAAATATCATTAACAGCATGAAAATATCATACTAACATCAACTAATGAATTTGACATTTGAAAAATGAAGACTCAAGAAGTCTATTTGCATAGTAAAGACCACATGTCACAATAATCGTTGGTTTGAGAAACACATGAGAAACAACACATACCTTCGTACACATATTGGTCTCAAATCTTCGCCTAGTTCACATGTCTCAAATCGTCTTGGGCATATGATCCCAGCACAGCCTTTGTAAAGCAGGGGGAAAAGATCAAAATACGCTAAGCAATACACATTAGCTCATAAAAGTGATAAAAAGTCATGTGAACATCCAACTAAACCTACTACCATCGTGGTACAACAAATAAAACAAGAAATAATTAATACTTAATAAATATATTACTGTGATATATCTGAATCCACAAAAGCCGTGGTAAGAAAGAATTATCCATAGGATAGACTGGAGTACATGCATTGCATTGGAAGGAGCACGTTGCTTTTAGGAGTAGGAGAAGTACAACCCAACACATATTTGCTCTAAGGAACATCGTCGAAAAAAGCGATAATATGGAACACAAACCTGTATGCGTGCTACACTGATTTCGGGAAAACTTTTGACAGTGTACGTCAGGAGACGCCAGTTAGTAAACATGGTCAGGGCAATATATGAAACCTGTCAGGGTGCAGTCAAAGACAGGGTTAACAGGTCAGTATGGCTTGAAGTAAAATTCTGGAGTACAGCAAGGCTGTATAATATCAGGTTGTCTGTTCCTTCTCGTCAATGACTACGTCATGGAAAAGACGACTAAAAGGCAGAATAAGGTCGAGAAGAATGTCAAAGGTGTGTGACCGCGACTTTGCACACGACATTACTTTGCACACGATATTACTTTGCTCTCGGGTTTGAAGCAACAATCACAGGCAAGCTTGACGAGTTTGGTGAGGAGGCAACAAAGACCGGCATAGAAGTAAGTGATAGAAAGCCAGAGACAACATGATATAACTTCAGGAAAATCGACCTTAACCCATTACGCAGCCACAATAATGAGGAAGTCGACCGACTTATATACCTGTTTGTCATGGTGACAAACTTGGGGTGCTGATAAGGACATCTTAAGTAGAATTAGCAAGGCCTGGGGTGAGCGCAGCAATCTGAGTAAGGTGTGGAGGGCCAACCAGTTCAGCCACCGTCTTACTCTAAGGACGTGAAACGGTGGCGAATGACGAACGGTGATGACTAGTCCTCCACACTATAAAACCGTTCCCGAACTGCTTTGAAAAAGTCCACTGGTATATGTAGGCAAAATTGCATCAGGTTACAGCATTTCATGAAATTATCTTAATGAAAACTGACTCTAAAAATCTCAGTAAGAATGCTGCAAATCCAGATTGCGTAAAAACATGCGCTTAAATTGTTCAGCAGGACATTAGTTGAAGCTAAGATCCAATTTCTACTCATTTTAATACGGTTGCTTATATTAAGTTGAATAATCTATATATATAACACAACAAGATATGCATACCTCTTACAACTTGTTCTTGCTCCTACAAAGAAAAGGATAATAATAAAAAGGTTTAGACAAATTCACAAGTGTACATCAGTTAACGAATTGAATTGACAAATACAAATAAACAAGCAAATTAAATAGAACATAAGTAAATAAATATATAAATAAATAAGTAATAAATGCACAAAAAGTCTATACAAATTAAGAATCAAATGAAACAGTCATTAAAAAGTAAATTTTAAGCATGTAAATAAATAAATAAATAAATAAGCAAATAAGTTATTAAAAAAGTAAATAAAAATTACCAAAATAATCAACTATGCACACAATAAGTATAGATGTCAATCTTGGAAAGAAGCCAACAGGAACGAGTATGGTGAAGTCAACTTAAGAACAAGGAAAGAAGAAGCTAGCTACTCCCACGACCAACTCCAGTGAATGCATTGTCCAATTCATTCTGTCGCATGACTAAGGCCTTGTAGGTCAAACATTCGAGGATGGATTATTACCTTCTTCAAAAGGGTGGTAAAGTTATTGCTATACAATTTTGTGAACCATTCATTTTCATGCCAATATCAGACTCTAGAGTCAACAGGGCACAGTGGTGTTGATAGGTTAACTTTTTAACGTGGGCCATTATTTACTTCTATGTACAACTAGTACTGCCAATGTCGACAATCCTATCATTTAGTGCATATTCATTAAAACTGCCACGTTATGAGAAGTATGCAGTGTACTAAGCAACATAGTAGCTGCATCAACAACAAGTTTACTAGTGATTTCGTAGTGTGATAAATTATACCTCCATATCTGTCATGTACATAAAATAATGTATCAAAGTGGATTTGGACTCAGTTCTCTTTATCATCTGTTCATAGTACAAAATAATTAAGCTATTATATTGCCAGCTTCGTAGCATATATTCTACTTTGATATTCATTGATACATACAGCTCTTCTGCTGTTGGGATAAAGATAGCGCGGCCAAAGGACGGAAGCATTCATTAGTATGATGAGATGGATGGGCATAATGGGACGGAATTGGCATAATGGGATGGATGGATGGATGGACCACTATAAGTACACATGCATGGCCGGAAAGACAGATTGACCAAAAGATAGATGGTTAGGCAGACATATGGATTGGTGCATCAATGAACTGACTTGCCCATCGACTGACCACGGACTGCCTGCCTAAATGACTAAATGACTGACTGGTTGACTGATTTTCTGTCTGTCTTTCTGCTTGTTGAGTGTGTGAGTGACTGAGGTCCACTTAAAAACACACTGAGTAATTGTTTACTCAAAGATTAAATTCCTGTATAAAAACCGTTCTCTTGATAAAAAATTAGGGCACTAGGATGTGTTGAAGTCTTTAACACTAAAATTTATACAACGCTTTGTCCAATACTATACTTATACCTTTATCCAATACTATACTTAAAACTTTCAATCAACTTAAAATTTAAAATGTTATGACTGCCTTCACAAAGTTAGCAAACTTACATTGTAAATACGACATACAAGTTCAAATTGTTAAACTGGTCATGGGTCTTAATGACCATAAGCTGTTAGATTAAATCAGATTGTTTTCATCTGTACATATGTGATAATTTGAAATCAAAACTGACCTCTACTCCTGACGAACTTACGTCAAACGCAGTATGGCGTCGCCATTATCGCCAACCTGAACCTAGAATGACATACGTTGTCTACCACACAGAATCAGGTTTCGGGTACAATTAAAGTTCTCTTGTCATTTGCTACTGCCTTTAGTCATTTAGTAAAACACAGAGCTACCATAAGCCTGTAGAAACAATCTCATCAACGTAAACGTCAAGGAATATTTTCATGATGTTGATAAACCCAAAACTTTTCTCAACGTGACATGTGATTAGGATGGTATAGTGCAAAATCGATGCTTGTGTGCTTGTTAGGGTGATATTTCAAGCTCTGTAACTCGGCTTTTAAGGCATCTGAAGCTTAATTTTACTAGTACAGTTATAGTTTATCAGACGTCCTGTAGATGAAGATCGTTATCCGGTTCTTTCAATAGCAGATATTTATGGAAAAGAGGGTTTTATCTTCTACTAATCTGCTGTCCTAGTGCAGGACTTCTTTTCAACGTATCTGAATGATTAACGTAATGAAATATGGAATTCAGATATCATAGGAATTTACTTTTACACCAAAACCGTCTTGGCCTTAAATGCACATTTAATAAATAAGTCAGGGTATTTCATAATCTGTTAGCGACACGATCTTCCTGCTTTTTTGAGTGTCGAAGAAAGAGTCTGATGATGAGGTCAATCGCTGGAACTTCACGCATCAAGAAATTCCCTCAGGCCACGATGTTTCAACTAAAAATCACCCAAACGAGTCCACTTCATGACTTCTGAAATTGCAAAAGGTCTCAAGTCCACAGATATAACATGAGGAATATCTGATAACATACTGGAGGCTGCAGGATGCACATTTTGTACTCTGGGTGATAACCCAACCTGACACAAATAGCATCTATCACCAAGGCGGATCAAAGTGTCAATAAATTGTCTGGCTATACAGCCTTAACGTTGTCACTAAATCAATACAACTTTGCAATTACTAATTATATCCTTGTGAATTCTCTCTTTTAGGTGCGAAGCGTCTCCTGGAGGCGATTTTTGAAGGTTGCAAAGGTATATGAAAAAGGTGCAAGGCACCGGTCGGATTCATATTTAATATCACTATATATTCGATAAATTAAGCAATAAAATAATAAGTACATAAACAAGACATAAATTACAATGTTTCATACTCCTTAATCAAGAATGCATAAAAAAATGACATGGCGGAACTAGGTCCTTGCTTTACACCCCTGATGGGGAATGGTCCCCCAACAAGGGTATGGCGATATTGAGAACTGCGGCAGCTGTATTTAAAGCTTTTTAGGCAGCTTCATCGGTACCGGTCAATTTAAATCGTATTCAAGAAGGGATTAACATCAAAAACTGCCGAAACGATAAGAGTACACAAATATCATTTCGTATTTTTCGTCTAATAGGAGACGATTAAAATCTTTAAAATTCCGACTGCCTGGTAAATGTGGTTTTTATAGAGCTAATTAACAGAACGAGTCTAATAGTCTGGTTGAAACCACCGTGAAATTAAGTTTGTTCATTGGCTATATTATAAAGCCTTGAATAATTGTTTACCTATGCGGTTCAGCAATTTTCAGTCTCTGGTGCTCAAATTTTCAGAGAACGAACATGAAACGGTTAACAGGAACTTGTCTAGGATGAAATTATCAAGAGCAGTGTGTTTAACAAAAACGATAGTAATAGTAGCCAATTTAGTCAAGAATGTTGAAGGATACACTGTTTTTAAATAGGAAACTTGGATCACATTTTAGCACTAAAAGTTTCTTATTTTCGAGACCTAAAATTGTCTTATTGTTTTAGCATTTTTGGATTGATATAAACGCAGGTTGTCAAAACCATTACAGATCACAATCAACAGTTGGAATATTTTGCAAACAAAAATTAACAAGATTTTTAGCTGAACTTATAAAATTTAACTGTTCACAAAGAAGTCAGTTAAAAGTATTTATTGTAAAATCATGTTTACTCCGATATCATAAAGCCCTATATAGTGAAGTCGCCTCTTTTCTTTCCTGACATTTACAAGTGGAATGCCATGCGCAGACTAAACCCAAAACCCTCGTTTTTGTGAAGTGAACTTTTTACAATTTTCTAATTTTTCTTAAGCCTAGTGCTTGAGTTTCTTAGGTTTTTGGCCATCTCCGTACTAGTTTCTTATAAACCAGTTTCTTATAAAAGAACGTGTAATCATAAATACAAGGAGATGTCCTCCATGAACGTCAAGTCCTGAACTCAATTAGTAGTGCTAATTTTAATTATTAGAGTGTAATAAAATAGCTTCCTTGAACACACAAGCTCGCTACCAAAAGTCGTTATTTCAAATCACAAAATCTTAAAAATCAAAACTGAAAAAACAAGATAATTTTATGTTTTGTAGGAATAGGAATATCTGCATAAAAATCTAACGACCAGAAGGGTTGGACTTTATGGCAAAGTTGGTGTCTCAATTCACAACCAAGAAACTCACTAAAATGGGTTTAAAATAACATCAAATATTTATGCTATTTATGCGTTTTGAGTGGTTGAGAGTACTTTTAAAATGGCAATGCCTTGAAACTTGTTGACTGAGTTAAATTTCATAGACGGAATAAACTTGGCCTGTGCTCAAGTAATAACACTGTAAAACGAATAGGGTAGTTAAAGTCAATAAATTTAAGTTATAACATATTGCTTATCGTCAAAATTTAACTTCCACGTTCCCAAACTTTCTAGGATTTCTATATTACCATTTTTGCATAGCCTGTAGAAGTTTAACTTTGGCAGTTTGCCGAAATTAAGGCTTAACTCAACGATATTGTATTATTCGACGTAAAGTCAAGCATTGGGAATGATAATATCATGTAAAAATTCCAGCACTTCGTCTTGCTGGACGCATAATCTCCTACATTTAATGTAAAGTTGAAATAATTAGCAGGAATTTACTTTAATTTTTAATCATCCGTCCTTTTTTGTCACCTCTCTCGTTCGTTTATATGATATGTGTAAAATCGAGGTGATCTGACTTCTCAAAAATAACTAAATTTGTAGAAATATTGATGTGTTAACGTGTGATGTTGACGTGCTATACTGCCTAGAAATTTTAATCAATTTTGACACCCGGTATAATACTCATATCAAAGTAAAATTTATCATTAAAGAACGTATGTCTCCGCTGTCTATATAATAGGATATCCAACATAACCATATGGAGACATTCTACTAGGAATTTCAATCGTCATTATCAGTGTTGCGTTCCTATAACTTCTCTCATGAATTAGTTCTGCCATGTATATCCAAAATACAACTATAAACCTCAGAATTCACTAAACAGTACACCTAAGTCGTTTTTGGCAATCTTAATACACATTTCATGGCAAACATTGACTTGATTATTTACCAATTTAAGCTTGTGCAATCCAATATGTTAAGCAAATCATCAGAGCATAAATTCCTTCGCAACAGACTGGAACTTCGCTTGTAATTTCATAGTAATAAATATAAATGAGGCAACCTATACTCGATCTTTTCTTGTCTCGACTTCTGCATGAATACTGCTTGTCGTATGATTAATGAAGTCGAGCTGCACATAAACGAGTTGGCTAAACAGACTGTGAGTACATTTACGAAGTTATTATGGAATGAATTTCAAAGTTATTTGAGAACCTTCCTTCGTTGGATGAACAAGAAATTGTACATTCACTTTAAAACATTCATCTTTTATTAAGCATAACCTTCCGTCTGCGATATTATACACCTTTTCATAAACAAGCCACACTCGGAAGACCACTGGTGTTAACTTGATCCTCGATATCTGCACGGTCATGCTATAGAATTCCTACTACATCACTAAGCACGAATTTTCACCAAAAGTCCAAACATGTTTACCTTTCTATTACCATATAAACTCTTGAACTATGACGTCGTAGAGTGTTCATACGATATCTAATGTACTTTAGGTTATCTTGAAAGCAAGATTAGGAACAGCAATCCCCATAAAAACGACAACATTATAAAGTCAACATCATCATACCTCCTTGGCAAACACTGATCCAAGGACAAGCAGAAGCCAAAAAACGCTCCAATTTCGCATCTTCACTCACAGGATATTCTCTCCAAAAAACTTAAACTTGGAAAATACGATCGATATACTGGCAAATCGGCTTGAAGTGAACTCCAGAGAAACAACTTACACTTCGACAAAACTGCTCTCGAAAACCTCTCTGTCCTAGCTGTGAAGGAATTGAGAAAACAATAAAAAATTGGATGTTAATTATGTTGGATTTGAATGATGTGCAGAAGCGTATCCTCGTTTTCATTGGCTGCTATTCTTTCTGAAGACGTAAATTAACCTCAAAAACATATCAAACAATTGACTAGCTATCGAAACACCCTCAAGTAAACAGGATTATTAAAACGTCACTACTGTGCAATAGCCGCGAAGGACATATACCTCAAAATCCTCAAATAAGCCCCTCTCGAGTAAAGGAGTTTTAACAAATAACCCTCCTCCTTGAACAAGCTCACAGGGGCTTTAAGAGGAAGATGAAATCAAATGCTAACTCATAATGGTAGTTAAATTGTAAAGTACAATAAATCAATCGGTGTCTAAATAATGAATTATAACATCGTGAAGGGACATTGTGGTGTAATTAGTCTCAACGCCGCCATTTTTATGGTCAATGAAGCCCCATGTTGCTTTAGACTCAGAAGGAAAACATTTTTGCAGACGGTCAACACACGATTTACTTAACAAAGTCGTATCCACGGGCAAATCATGACGATAATGATGATAATTATAACAACGATGATACGACATTGATGACGATGACAACTATAAAGATAATGATGATGATCACGAGGATTATCATGTTGATGATAGTGATGATGGCGATAAAAACGATGGTCATGATGTTGTTGTTGATGATGATGATGATGATGATGATGATGATGATAGTGATGATCATCGTGTTGATAATCGCGAGGATGGTTATGATGATTATGATGTTGATGATAATCATGATGATAATGAAGAGTAAGAGTATGATGATTACTGGACAGCATCATCGTGAAGCTGCATACAGACAAGTCTGACCGAAGATTGTTCGATACCTAAAATTTTGGAAAATATTTAATACATTAGCATCAACAAATTATTTGTGTACGGTCTTCCTTGGCTTCTGGCTCATATTTTTGCTTTCCCTCCTACTCTTGCTTTCCCTCCTACGTTTGCTTTCCCTCCTACTCTTGCTTTCCCTCCTACGTTTGCTTTCCCTCCTACTCTTGCTTTGCGTCCTACTCTTGCTTTCCCTCTTACTCTTGCTTTACCTCCTACTCTTGCTTTCCCTCTTACTCTTGCTTTCCCTCCTACTCTCGCTTTCCATCTTACTCTTCCTTTCACTCCTACTCTTGTTTTCCCTCCTACTCTTGCTTGCCATCTTACTCTTGCTTTCCCTCCTACTCTTGCTTTCCCTCCTACTCTTGCTTTCCCTCCTACACTTGCTTTCCCTCCTACTCTCGCTCTCCCTCCTACTCTTGCTTTCTCAACTACTCTTGCTTTCCCTCCTACTCTTGCTTTCCCTCCTACTCTTGCTTTCCCTCCTACTCTTGCTTTCCCTCCTCTCTAGCTTTTCCTCTTTCTCTTTCTCTTCCTCCTACTCTATATCTTTCTCTTCCTCCTACTGTATATCTTTCTCTATCCTGTGCTCTGGGTCCGACTCTTGGTTACCTTCGTAGTCTGGAAGTTGTATGGCCAAGTATTGAGACATGTAACAGTCGTTACTAGCTGGTAGAGACATTGGAATATTTCTTTCGGCTGTGACTTCATATAAGAGTTTGTTAATCCGGTTCCCATTGTCTTTGAAATATATCGTCTATCTGGTTATGCCTTAAATGTGCTCTAGTCACAAAAATGGTTAGTGTATTCATGTCATAATTTGTCAAAGGTCATCGTATGTTGTGTCTGAACACCTCTCTGTTTGTATCCTACAGTGTAATAGCAGTTTGAAGTTCGAGTTTCCAGATGTTTACATTGTGACCTCATACAGCAACATATTGCATATCAATATCCTTATCTGCTGCTTGATGATTTGCTTTTACGACAAGCGGAGTATTTCCGCATGACAATTCATTACATCTCGCTTACGAATTAAGCATTTGTCGTTTCGAATTGTTAGACTCGGTTAAAATCTCATAGCACATTTTCAGTCTCCTGACAGTTTTCTGTTTCTCTATCATAGCATGTTCAGATTTGAAATGAAAAAACTCCACAGTTCACCGCTGTTTAAGTAAGTTACAATGAACGAGGTTTAGTGAATCAGAGATCGATATTAACCTTATTGGATATGTTGATACTGAGGGCTTTGAAAGAGCCTGTGCGTGATAGCGTTCGCTTTGCTGTCCAGCAGCCTGCTTGCCTTGGGTCAAATCGGCGTAAACAACTGCACCAGGGTGGCCAGTACGCCATGGTTACCTTTAGATTAAAATAGCTTTAACACTCGATAAAGAATTGGGGAGTTTAAACTGAAGACGACAACGAAAACAAAGATTTGTACTGCGCAAATTATCTGCGCAATTTGAGAGGGAACCACCTTGGCCACTCTGTTCTCAACAATGTTCTCTAAACGAAGTTTCCAGCAAGTTTGTTCGCGATGGAAACGAAGTGTGCTAAGATCTTTTTTGTCAAAGAAGATTCAATGAAATGAGACTGAAAGCTTTTAAAATAAAAGAGAGGTTTCCTTTGTATGGAAAAGAACAAGGCAAGTACTCAGTGGGCGAGCATTTAATTGTAGACGCGTGCAACCGAAACGTTGGGTGTTTGCAAATTTAAAGGTTGTGGAATTGGTTTTCCATTTAAGACCATGAAGTTGGTTTTGAGAATTTCTCCCAGGTTTACTACATTTAGTATTATGATCACAAGTTCAGAAAACCAGCTCCCAGTGCCCATGCAATAGTTGAAAGAATGCGCAGATGTATGCTACAATATCAAGTAGTTCCATTACGATTTTATTGAAAATTCTTGTGGGGAAGCTATATGTTCTCCTGAATTTCCTTAACGCCTGAAAGAAAAAAAAAGGGAGTTTCCTTTCTCCCTGAAGATTTCTAATGTTGTATTTAAGATTCCCCTTGTTAACTGAGATGCAGGAGCCTGTGACTATCTTATGACCCTGGAGTTATGACCTTATGAATTGTCTTGAAATTGTTGTTTTCCTGAGAAAAGAATCGTACGTTCACGGCGGGGGCTTATCAACCTTCTGCTTTCCGGGCAGATGCTATGACAACTAAGGTACATGGACGTTGTTTCTCAGAGGTGAATTGAAGCGGTCATGATTCAATGATTGCGTCACTACAAGCCTTTTGGCTCTTCAGCTGATAGATTTTGAACGTCATCGAAAATAGCGCCAGCATGTTAAAAGGATTTGTAAACTAAAAATCGCTATTAGTTTACACTTGGCTAACCAAGATGGTTTAAGTAGTGATTCTTATCCATCAATTTTGCCACAGATACGAGTCACATTTCCATAAATTATTGATTTTATTTCAAAGAAATACGAAGTTCGCTAATTAATTGCAAAAATATCATAAAAATTAGCTTTAATAATAAACTAGTGTTATTAAGTTTTATAGGTGGAGCTGTAAATCTAAAGGAAATTGACACTTGATAAGATTGTGCTGTTTTTTTGTTCTGAAGAGTTGTATCAATCAAATCCAATTTTTGTGAAAAAGTGGAGCCTTTCACCAGCAGTGCCTTTTTAAGTTTTTGTGATAGCAAATAGAGGATACTGTTTACTATGACTACAAGCATAAATATTAATAACTCTTCATTGTTTTTGTTTTTAGGGTTCATCAGAACAATAAAACAACGTATTGAGACTGACTTTTTAGAACCAGACGTTTAGATTTGGCTTTAGAATAAATGGTTGTTCAAACTTCCCAAATTTGAGGAGTTAGTGGAGATTAACGGTGTCTCTAAGGTGAAAGATAACATTAAACAAGGTCGGCAGGTCATTAGAGCCCCCGCAAAATTGTATATAGTATGCGCCCACAAAATAGTACATATAGTATATATGTACCTATATAAACATATCTTTAAACGTTGGTCGAGCTTTGTGCTATTAGTGACAAGAAACATTTTTCCGCGACGACACGTTCTTAGTATTTGTTAAGTGAAACGCCTTTGTGTACATTTGCAATAGCTACTTTTTACTCATGGAAAAGTGACAACGGCCGAATGTTTTGTATATTGTAAATGTACGTTTAAGGAAGTCCCATTCTTCTAAAGATCGTCCATCGTGGCGTGAAACTCCGAGTAATGAATTTACCGTTTGTCGTCTGTTAGTGTTGACGTATTGCGCACTGTTCAATGATAGTGTACCAATGTTCGTAGTAGATACATGCATGTATATATCACTTATAAATTGTGGATTTCTAAAATAGCTGTACTGAGAGTGACTCGACTGGAATTGATCTTGCAACTCATAAACTCAAACTGTATTTTGAAGGTCGTAAGTTTGATCTCAAAAGCCAACACTGAAACCAATGTGCCATTAATATACAAAAGTAAGGTGAAGGACATTCAAAGTCCTTGTTATCACGAAAGGAAAGCAAACGGAAGGTAAGTGAAATTCATGAATTCAATTTTACTTTTGCCTTGGGTTTTAGCCTTCGTCTTCGTAGTGTCAGATACATAATCTCAGCAGACATATTAACGTATCTATATCTAGTGCTCACGAGTGAAGCATTACCACAAAATCTGTAGTAAGAGGGAGGCAACCGAGATCGAACCATATACATAAAACACAAGAAAAGAGACCTCGGGTATTGTTGCTACTACTAGTTCCATGCTAATTACAAAACGGTCTAACATGGATGCGATAGTAGTTATATATGTCTTCAGCATATACAACCACCCTGCTACTTGGTAAATCGTAAAAAGAGATGGTGTCATGTTTTTTACAACTCTGAGTCAAAACTCATGTTGCCATAACCATAACTTTACTTTTGTCCTTCGCACAACAAGTCTAGCCTGTTTACTTATAGCTTGATTTAGTCCAAACAGTAAATAAAGATTACAAAAACACATGCTGCTTGTAACCGTATTTGCCACCATACAGAAATCCAAGAGTACATGACAAATGATCAGGGCTTGAATCTAACTTACAGTCACTAGACTGTGGTTTAAAGCATAACTATATATTCTGTTTCTCAAGCTTTTAAATCCGCCCTGCCTAATTTTATAGCTTAAATTCTCACTTGTGATGATATTATCATTCATTCTACTATTTTCATGTCAGTTCTCTTCAATTGATTCTCATGAGGGAGGGGTCCGTATCCCCACTTTTGGAAATGGAACTCCATAAGCTTAATGCAAACGTACAACACACATAAGGAGGACAAATTTAAGATTCTTAGTCACAAGGTACTTTCTGAGAATAATGAGCTGATGATTCCCCTATTTTTTCTAGGTGTCATATGTTACTGCTTCCCTTCCTTCCTGATTCAGCCAAGTGCACCATTACGGCTTTCAAAATCTTTCATTCTCCTGCGCTCACATAGTTTATTGAGTGTATTTTGTCAATGTTTTCCGGGGCAGAAGTAGCATAGGAAGAATGAAAACCTGGTAGTGGGTCCTGACGTTTCTCTCATGGGACAGTTCATGCGACCAAGTACTGTGAATTATTCTTGCCATTGTTACTGCCTTGATGCAAACCTCATAAATCGTTTTTTGAAAAGTGGCGGTTCCGCACCGCCTCATTTTCGGTCGTAGATATTCTAGTATGCAAATAACTCCTAATCTGTTGTTTCGTTTCCATATCTAGTCGTTCCTCCTACAGGATAAAATTATGTTTTCTTGAAGCGTTATCTTTGATTTCAAGTAGAGCGCATTAAATCGGGTCAGTCGGAGAGAATAATACATTTTCTCACTCTTTACCGACGTAAAATCAGTCTAAAGTGACTTGCAGTGGTTTATAGAGATTATGGGAGCTTTCACCATAGCGCTAGTACAACTGTGACCGCTCTGTTTCCGGTAAGACCAAACGATTAAATGCTTATAACTGGCAAAGAAATCGCAGTTTACAAAGAACGAGATTTAGACAACCGACAGATTGAAAAGCAACAAAGGAAGAAGAATACTTGGTCAGCGATAAGCCGTATTAAATTTTGAAATTCACTTTTGTTTAAGACTCTTTCTCTAGAACTCTTGTAATCCAAAATTTTTAATGCGTGAGCGAATAAAAGTTTGGTTTACACTGGAGCGCATCCGAAGAAATAGTTGTGGAGTTGTAGCCTCTACTCATTTTGGCAGATGGTATATTTATCCCAAAACTTATCTCTTCTCTCTTTGCATCAATTCGTCAGATAACATTTTGCCCTAAACCTTTCAAGCTCTTCAGGAATGCTATTCACTTTTTTTAATAGGAGGTTCACTTGGAATGAAATATTGTCTTCGCTTATTTGTAACGATGAATTTACAACCACAAACCTCCTTTAAAATTGCTTTCATTAAGATGATAACCTTGTCCCTACACCACTTCCTGTTTCATTCCGAAAAACCATCTCCATTAATCATTTATATCATACAAAATTCATCAAGGTTTTCTTGCAGGGACCTTGCTGACCGAATTGGCTATCGCTGTACTGATTAATTGCATATACAGTGCTTCCTCGATTATCCGTTCATCGATTTACCGGTCACCTCACATCTTCAGAAAGGTTGTTATCCGCACTTTTATTCGCAAAATCGTGGACATTTAATGATTCATATTACGTCCTCTGTTCCATTTATGCTTTTGTTTTACAATTTTTGGACTTTGTTGATATAATTCGTACTTCAATGCCTCTATACTCAAAAAATTCTGGCGATACATCTCACTTTGCAAGGTACTTTAAAATATATTTGCGGCACAAAATTGGTCATTTCTATTATCCGTTCATTTTTTATTTTCCGTTTCGGTTATCAGAAATTTGTGCCGTTCACGTCCGAGGAAGCACTGTACTAGTTTCTGGCACAGCAAAATGGCTTCAAATTTCTAGACAATAGATACTGTATTTCTTCTAATAAACGGCTCGCTCTGATAAACGTCGCACTTCTCGGAAAACATTTGGAAAGAGCGCCGCCCACTAGATACGCCACCCTCTATTAAACGCAACGTTTGCGTACAGCAATTTACAAAAGGGGGAAATCAGAAACCTCTACTCCTACGAAAGGGTATATAATAGGTCTTAGAAGTGTGGAATGCATTGAGCAGTGAGATGATCATCAAAACTATCAAGACATGTGGCTTAAACTTCGCTACGGATGAATCATAAGATGAGCAAATCAAATGTTTTAAAGAGGAATCGCCTTGTTCAACTGGTACTGCTTTGTTGAAACAGGCAGCAGAGGCACTGGATGAAGATCAAGCATCTGATAATCCTTTTAAAATTCTGGAGTCGGACGTCTGCAAAAGCGGTGAAAGTTTTCATGTCATAGACGACTGCGAAGGAGACAGTGACATTGACATTCTACGAAATGTTTTATACCTCAAAGATGTCTGTGAACTTGAAAACATTTTCCACACAATCTTTTATTATGTTTTTTTGAAAACAAAACAATGTTTAAAGTCTGATTTTGTCTCATTTTGCAATAAACGCCACCCTCTGATAAACGCCACCCTCTGATAAACGCCACCCTCTGATGAATGCCGCATGCAAAAGTTCACTGTTTTAATGAGCGCCGCGGCGTTCATTAGAGAAAATACGGTAATGAAGCATGAAGTCTGCTTTGTACAGATATTAAAGTTGTGTAGTGAGGATAAAGACAAATCAAAGCATCAGAAAAGGAGACAAGTACCCCGAGTCGACTTGAACTCGAACGCAAACCCTTTTCACAGCAAAGGATAAGACTATTATCTTTGAAGCAAAAGGCAGTGAGTATGAAACTCCGCCACAACAGAGGAAGGGCATTGGCGGTAGAATGTAATAGAAGCCAACCCGGGTAAACATTTATATGAAATTAGAGGAAGTAAATTGTAAAAGAGAATGCAAAAATAACTCAAAAGTGTCATTCTCCGTTCAACTATTTTACTGACAACGGCGTTGAGAAGCTCAGTTTTCTTTAAAGTATTAATGGCAATTTAAACAGCATAGCAATAATAGTACAGCATGATCAACACTTTTGTCAGCATAAGATGTGTCATCTACAGCAATGTGATCACATGATTCCCTCCCATGAATATCTTGCTGTGTAAATTAGACGTAATCAAAATAATATTGTTTTGAAATGACTATGGATGTGTTCTATGTAACCGTTTAGACTTTCTACATCCCCGTTTCAATAACCGACTAACTAAATTTAATCCAACTAAGATGATCATTCAAATAGGTCACGTCATATTAATTAAATCAAGGTAACCTTAGAGTCACGTGTGGTAGAATAGTACAATACTACTATTGTCCAATCAAAATAATAGTGATTTTAACCAAAACTGTTGTTTCTGATCTGTAAGTACCCCCGTCCTATATCCCCTTAACCAATCACAACTTGTTATTTTCTTTCTTTTATCATATTGATCACACCACATTCGTTTCCTTTGCCTGTCGCGCAAAGCAGGATGGGAGAAAATATAAAAGTCGGGGGCTTAACGGAAACACACTTTTCCCCCACAGAGACCACAACGATACACTCCTTGTCCAAAAACCCTGTTTTCATTTACTGTCACAGAATTTGCATTATTACAAATGGTATGCTAATGTACAGAAATCATGATACACCTACTATGATTACATTTGAACAATAGGTGTGGTTTAATTGGAAAACGCGTTCGCAATTGTTAACGAATTTGACAAGGAGCAGAGGAGAAAAGGAGTTCAGACAATTAACATCTTCGACATCTTTTTATGAGATGACTTAATGTCACACTCAACAAATAGATTGGAGGTTTGCTTACAAGAAAACTTTAAGACCCTACCAACAATAATGGGTTGCGTCATACTGGTTAGATCGACTATACTATTTGCACCAGTTCAAGGTATAAGTCAGTAGGGTGGTCTTGTGTAGTAATCACTAACTTCACTTTCTTACTAACTGCTAATTTCACAAACCCTCCCTGTCCACTCTTATATGGAACTTTACGCATCATGGTCTCTCTGTTCTTCGTCTCCCTTTTAGCGCATTTCGTGATTCCTTACTTCTGGAATTGCCATTTATAGGTCACGTGAGCAGATGACGTAAACAACACGACCTTGAAGTCCGAGGACTTATAACCTTAAGTTGTGCATTTTAACACAGATAGCAGAAATGATTATGATTTTAAGCAAGCCTAAAATCCCTATAAATTCTTTGTCTTTGTGAACAGTTGCTCTTTTAGCCCTTTCTTAGTCGAGGGTGAAGGATTTCATAAAAAAAAGCCACGTTCCGTTGTACAGCCTATAAACTCTAAATGACATGTCATACAAAGACTTAAATCCCATGAACGTTGTTATGCATCACCGAAGTGTTGCAATAAAGAGCCACAGATACTTGTTTTGTTGTCAAAAATAACAACTTTTAGCTTCTCTTGAATTACTTAAGCTTACCTTTTTGTTTCAAGGATTAGTATAGGGGAGTTCTGTACTTACACTTGAAAATGATCACAATGTAACTTAGGCGAGATAAAGACAATAAATTGACCCGTATCAGTGAATAGTGAAACAAGTCACAAAGTGGCTTGACTATTTTAATCGTCTCATGATTACCGACAAATGGTGAAGAGGAAATAGGAAATTAGATTAACGAAATCAATCAAAATTAACAAGACCTCTGCTTGTGGAATCATCAAAGCGAGACTGTGTTATGGTTACTTCTAGTCCTCGTGATTCTCCCTTGCTACCTCGTTCCTATAAACAGCACTGGGGCAGAGCAGTTAAGGGCCGGTAGCCAAATGTTTAGAGCTCACAAATTCGGTACTGTAACAGTGGTGCAAGTAATGGGAGGATTATGGTATCCACATCACTCACGTTTGAAAAGTATCGTATGAAATCTGTTCAAAATGCCATAAAATTCGTAGAGAATGAAGAGAGCACAGTTTGACGTAGGTTTACGGCATGCAAAAGTTCGCGTCATTGATTGCTAATTTGAGCTCTAATTATGGCATTTGCCTGAATATTGCCTTAGTTTACCTTTATGAATGGCGAATATTCGAAAGTGGCTTTTATCATATATTCCATGCTTGTTTTGGAAGAACAATTGAAATGAAATTTTTTATTGTCAAACAAATTTCAGAAAAAATCAATCAACTTGCCAACTTTAAATTTAAAACATAATATTCACGGCGTTACCAAAACTGGAGATGATAACTGTGATTTGTTCTTACTACAAAGGACATAACTTTAGCATTTTGCAAGAAACTTATTATAAGGCACTTCTGCAATATTTTGCTGTTTGTGTCCACCAAATCTTATAGTCTGAAATCTCGGAGAGAATTTGCAGCTTATTTTTCCCAGTTGTTAGGCAAAAATTGTGAGGGGTAGACAATCTTCAGCGATAAAATGAATTGATTTGAACAGAAGTGGGAATAATATCGTCGCTCTTTTATATTTTTCGAAAAGTATCTTCGTTACACAAAAGCATGGAAGAACAACTACAGTGATAAACCTTTACAGTTATGCTTTCTACATTGCTATAAATTCAAGAGGGAATGGATGCAAATAAAATGAATCGATTTGAACAGAAGTGGGAATAATATCGTCGCTCTTTTATATTTTTCGAAAAGTATCTTCGTTACACAAAAGCATGG
>JANTCA010007905.1:0-28786 GCA_024741275.1 Chironex yamaguchii
GATGGGATGATGGGCTGCACTCGCAAAACAATCGAATTTTCACTCAACCAAAAGCATTGTGGTAAAATTGTAGCGTCACTAACAAGTTCACACTCAACAGATTTGGATAACTCCGTTTATTCCTTTTACAAAGGAATTCACCGTGAGTTAAAAACTAACTCATATCAGCTATAAGTGTAACTCAATGTAAACTTCAGGTTCTTGACTCTGTACGAACTCGTCTACACTAAACTTTTAATCAAGACTTTAATGTTTGTACATTAAATAATGCAGATGGCATAACAGAAATGATCTGCAGATACGTTAAGACATACAAGGTAAGGAGGAGGACTTGTTAAATTTCCAAACGAGGCAGTGTAAATTTACACTTTCATGTCGCTGATCATATTCAACAAATGTAATAACTTGTTGATATAAACTTAATATTTCCCTGTTCCTTTTCAAATGAAGTATGAAGCAACCAGAGAGCACAAGAAATTTCTTGAGAACTTTTTGTACAAGCAAAAATTGTCCTAAATTCCCTTTTTCACTGCGTCTGTCCTAGGTATAATGTAATTAAATGTCTTTAACTCATATATCTTATCTCTTTACATCCATAGCGATAAACCACTTTGTATACAGCCACAAATGAGATAGTGATCAAGCGAACAATAAAATCAAGTAAAAGCACGATAATATTTAACCCTTTTTCGCAGATAAAATGTGATAGTACCAAACTGTCGGAGGAAAGACAGAACTGTGTCACTTAATGTATAATGTGATCAAGACCACTTACATGCCCGTCAACTGATTTTTCACCTCCCATGCGATGAAATAACCAATATATAACAACACACTCAATCACACTTAATATAATCATTGCCAATGATCCAAACAAATACCAGTCGACAGATTTGATGTATGATACTTTTGGGAGGGATCCATTGATGTATCCAAGAAGGAATATCATGGTTAGGATCAAGGTGATACCAATGGCTAATCGATCTCCTATGTGATTTGGATGCATGAAAAACAATATCCAAGATAAACAAACTAGCATTCCCGTAGGCATGTACACTTGAACAATGTAATAACCAACGCGACGAACAAACTTGATCTTAGCAACCAGCTTGGAAAAATTTCCTGCGAAAGACAAACAGAAGCTGGAAACATCTGCGAGGTACGAAAAACGTTAGATATCTTTATTAAATATTCTAGTTTTTGTCACCTAAGTTAAAGCCACGCATGAGGACATTGCTCAGATCACGAGCTGTAGTTATTTCCTGAGAACGTGCAATAAGCTTACGGGTCATAAACATCATAAACAATTTCATCAACGGTCCATATCTTTCAAAATATTATAACTTTGGAAAACAGTAAGGGTCAAATTTTTCAAGCGGTACAAGAAATACAGCAATTAATGAAATATATATTACAAAAACAATATTATTGTATGAATAGAGTGAAAATTAAACTAGATGGAAACTATATAAAGATATCGACATACAGTGAGTAATGTTTTCAGAGATATTTGCGTAGTCGCTAATAGATAAAAATTATTAGGTAGCTTATGTTTCATAATAAGAGTATACCAACAGCTTCGGTAACGCCCATTCGCATCTGTGTCATAACAAGAGGAAATCTAAGTCACGTCCCTGTTCTGTTCTGGGTGTATTTTATTGGAGATCAGGTGAAAACGGTCGAGCTGTCTGCCGTGCGAGCTGCTTTGTATAAGCATACTAAACGTAGCCCTTGAAGGAAGACCTGCAATTTTTCTAAGTTCGCTACTGATCAGGGGATCCTGTGTATGCCACTCTTGGCCCGTATTTCCAACGAGAATTTACTGACCATAATCGAGACAGGGGCCATTTGTACTGCGAAAGGCATTTCACTTTGAAAGGTACCGTTGATAATCGCCGCACTTTTCACATACCGTCATTGAGAAAGGAGAGACTTTTTATGGTAGATGTAAATTGCGCCTTCCTGTCTGTCTTTGTCTGAAGGTACCTCGGCCGTGCCTTTAAACGCCGCTCTTGTATACCAAACATAGTGTTGCTTGGGCAATTGTGACTACTGCATGAGGGAATGAGGTTGCAATGAGAGTGCCTCATCTTAAGAATCGTGATATCCTTGAGGCTTGGTACCTTTAGCGACATTAGAATAGGCAGTGGAAATCTATCAAATCAATCCGTCACTAGTGGCGGATGCTGAGTCGAATTACTGTATTACGGATTCGAGCAGATGATGCCTGGATTAGAAGGTATCATGATACATGAGTAAGCATTTAAACTTCGAACGTCTACTAATTTGGCACTACTCTGCAAGAAACGGCAGCGTTATTACTGCTTAAACAAGTAGGATTTACGTGAAACTTTTCATGGCTTCCTTGTCTGAGGACGCATAATCGTCGCACGTTTTTATACCATCATTGAGAAAAGAGAGACTTGTGATGGTAGATGTAAATTGCGCCTTCCTGTCTGTCTTTCTGTTTATCTGTCTTCATGTCTGTCCGTCTAGCTGGCTATTTGACTTTCTTTCTGTCTGTCTATCAGTCCTCCTATTTGTCAAACCGCTAGTCGGTCAGTTCCAACACATTTATATTTTATAATTTTCACATTAATATTTATCCAACTCTGATCTCACCCTTTGATCTAGGTACAGTAATATGACCTCTATATAAACGAAGCTGTCACAAAGGAGCTTATGAACTCATTGTGTCAACAGAATGTTTTATTTTCTTTACTTATTAGCGTCTGAGACCTACTGGCTGAGGTACTCCACTATACAGTACAAATAACAATAAGTAATAAAGTTAATTCGATCAGCTAGCTATGCAACTTAATTGTAAACCACGCCCATAAAACACAGAAAGAATAAGCCACTTTGATCACTTCCGTTCTAGTAAATGAAACAGGTCGAACAACATGTCTTGGCTTGGGTGACACAAAACTAACATCTGGAGAACAGCATGGAAATTACTCTTGCCAATTCTCTTCGTGCTAGCTGTTTTATCAACAAAAACGATTGACGCAATCAATTATCACCTCCTGCTGTTAACCAACTAAAGTACCCACAAAATGTACACACGTACAAGACACACATGCCAAGACATTATGATATTAGGATCCATTCTTTTACATTACTTCCTACTTTCAACGCTCGATAGCAATGCATAGAGAGTGTCAGCAGATGTTGAACGAATGCAGCACTGGAGCCTTCCTTTTACATAATCTATAAAGCAGTTTCTCTATCTGTTTGGTAGGCCAAACCCTGGACAATATAATCAACGACAGTCGAAAACAAAAGGAAAAGTTTAAATCACCTTATCTGTGTAAATTAACAAAAAGTAATTCCCTCTCTTCTTTCTTTCTTTCTTTCTTTCTTTCTTTCTTTCTTTCTTTCTTTCTTTCTTTCTTTCTTTCTTTCTTTCTTTCTTCATGTACATATACATATATTTGGTAACCCTCAGACTCAAAAGCAACACTCAAATCTCCGTGCCATCACGGCACAAAGGTTTGGTAAAGGAGTCCTTCCAAAGTCCTTGGTATTACGAGAAGAAACCCAGCGGTGGGTAAGTATGGTATATACATATATGTATAAAAAAAAGGAGAAGACAAAACTTTACATTTTTATCCCCACAAGTTTGTTTCGTTATTACCTCACTCTTTCACGGGATTAATCTACAGGAGTACCTTGTGATATTACACTTGCAAAAACATTTTGTATATCTGTCTTCTCCTTACTTCAGAATATATAGTACACTCTACTCTTACGTATAGAGCACTGTTTTACGGATAAATCGAACCACGGATAAACATGTATCTATTCCTGATTCCTCAATAAAAAATTCTGTAGCATGACTAAGGCCTTCTGAGTCCAAAATTCGCGGATGGATCGTTATCTTCTTCAAAAGGGCGGTTAAATGACAAACATTTTCCTTTTTTGCTTCTTTCAGTGTTTATAGTGTGTCTACAAGACTACAACCAACATAAGATGTCGTGCACATCACTTCTTTCTCTGCTAAAGGCTACCTACCTGTCTTGTAGTCTACTACTTGTGATCCAGTGCTTATTTGGTCGACTTCAAATTGCGCCAACTCTTTAAATTCCAAAACCACTGGGCTGTCCCACTCATAAATAACATAACTCATATTGTAGCTGTCTAAAATGGATTAAGTCAGGGAAAGAAAATCATAATACGAAAATATAAGTGTTCAATAGTGTAACTCTACTACAATAATGTTATCAAAACGTCAATATTGAAGCTAATTATGAGAAACGCAAATTCTGGAGTATAAGTCGAAGCTTAAGACCTGAATTTCAAATCCAAAATACGTACATTCTAGGTTAACGTTAACCCTTTCATATTGTTCAAGTGGTTTCTGGAAAGTGGAAACAAAAATTTTAAGTTTCTTAAAAATTCCTTGCTGACAGTAATGCTAGTGATTGATCCATCGCCCTATAAGTCTTAACAGGATGCGTCAGCGGAGCTTATCTTTTGCACTACACGAGCTTGGCCTAATCTTGTGACAAATTTTTAGTGGCTTTTTTTCTTTTCTTAATTCGTCGGCCTTCTAACTCATCCAACTCAATTCCTCTAACTGCTTGGTATAATACAGAGCCATAATCCACACAACTTCCTCATTCACCTCTAGGCTCTATTGACGCTTGCCATTTCCACAATCCAAGGTTTCCAACTAGTGATGTCCCGTGTGTGCAATATCAGTTTTCCTACACAGAAACCAGAAGCTTTCACGTTCAATGTCTGTAAACTAGATCCACGCCATTCTAATGCAAACATGTTCACTGCAATCAAAAGTCTTGTTTGTGGTTGCTGTTGACAACAATAAAGTCGCTTGGGACTAACATCTAACAGTCATAATTTACCAGCTGCAAGTAGAAAACGGTTCATTCGCAAATTTTCGACCTGCAAAGCTTTAACTATAATTTTCGAGTCATCGTGACACGCGAGCTAGATTTTATGGCTAAATATCCTCGGACGAAACAGTTCTTGTCTACTAATGGGCAGTAAAGTTCTTACTTTCCACTCTATTTGGTATATTTTGTTCAATAAAATACCGCCATATGGGAATTGTAACCATAATAGATCCCAGTTTAGTGACTATCTCTGTCTAAGCTCAAGAATCTTTGTGCTGTTTCTTTCAATTACACTAAAGCAGATTTAGAGAAAACAATCAAGTTACTTACAGCTGAGAAATTCCAATTGACAGGTTTGGTCATCGAACGGAAATTTGTGCAGCTGCATATAACATGAGCTTACCAGATTAACACTGCAAAGAAAATGAAGGTAATATTGGTTTTTAAGCGAGTAAACTACCACAAATTCAAACCACAATTGAATAAATTTAACAAAGGATGCTTCAAAGTTTATGCTTGGGCAGTTCTTGGTTTGCCCATTTGGTTAGATATTGACAATTTTTTTCGACGGTATAAAGTCTGAAAAATAATGGAATATTGAAACTTATCAAAGCATCCAGCGAACCATATGGTTACCACTAAGGAACACTTTGTTTGAAATAAAAGAGTTGTTAGCTGTTCTCTACATCCTCCTTGAAGAATTCTTACAACCTTACACCTTGAAACTTCAACCTACAAAATACATGTAGTTTATTAAAAGTGTTAACTTGTTATTCTTTATGATTGTGACAATGGTTGCAGATAGACTGAATGCAATGACACAGACTAAAATGGGCCATACCAGTGGTTATAACTTGTTTAAACGAATTGGCGCACATACAAACGAAAGGCGACCTTGGCGCAAGTTTCCTACTGCTGAAGTAGTTACAGTTTAAATTTAATTGGTCAACACTGAAAAAAATTCTTGAGAATATATTTATGAAGCAGTCTAACGCATGTAAGAACTTACAAAATAATAATGGCTGCCTACTTAATATTGCGGATATTTGCCTATTCACGTGGCTAGCAACCGCAGCACATTTACAATCATTCCTCTCTGGGATTATCCGTAGTGCGAACCTGCGGTTTATATTGCACATAAACCCGTACAAACCCTACTTGCAATTCTTGAAAATGAGTGACGTAACCGGTCTGAACAATTGGCTGAACAAGACTGGATACCCATAATCTCAAACACCAAGTTTTGCGGTACACTGATAGCTTAGCCATCCGACGACTTCTTAACAGTTTTGTCGTACCCAATTTCCATCACGTGGCTTGGGGGTTGACTCGTGGCATATGGTTGTCAGGTAACTGCCAAAAGTGCCGCTACGCGGATTCGAACCCAGAAACTTCTGATCAGAGTGCAGGCACTCTAACCACTTGGCCCCTTTACCCACAATGTCTCGCCTACTAATAAACCTTTAAACATATATCGTAACAAAAATTCAAATACCAAGGATTTAAATGATTTTTGAAACAAGTAAGTTCAAAAACGTTTACATTAAAAAAGTTTGCAATCAGTTGACAAATTGTTATTGACAATTTAAGCATTGTGTAAAAAGGATCTAAATAGGTTTATTAACGCAGGGTAAGTAAACAGATACTACAACCGAATTCGAACCAACAGAGTCAATCGAACAAATTACTCAGAGTTTGGAAAGGAAGTCTCCTCAGCTTACAAAATTTCCTGTCGTCAGGACAATCGCAAACACAATACTTTACAATTATGAACGTACGCATAGCATGTACATACAAATTACATCCAGCATTAAGCCTGGTTTCCATAAAATCCTACGAAAACGTGTTGCCAATTCCTTCTTCCATCTTCCATAACGATCAGAGAAAGTGTTCCCACTGATCAGGCACAATTGACAAATTTCAGAAAGCGCTGTATTCCTCCATCCTTTTAGGACTCATTTTGTCAAAAATATTCTGACAACAAAACAACATGAAATAAATTTCGTGCAGTTTCTCTCCATAACAGGCGCGAATCCAGGGGGAAAGTCCAGTGGGCCTGGAAACTCCCCTTGCTCTGGGCCTTTACAAGTTTTTAGGCCCCTAAAAAATTTTTAGTAATAGCTCAATGGCATATGAGCCCAAATAATTATGTTAAGGTTCCATTTTTCTACTTAAGTATTGAATTATCCATCAGTCCCTGTTTAAAGGATTTGGCTTAGTATTAAATGTTTGAAACCCTCTCTGCAAAAGCTCCCGTATCCACACCTGCAAACAAACAGTTTTAACCAGAATGACATCAACGGACACATTGCTTTGCCTAGCTTTGTATCTACAACTAACTTCACTTACTTAATTGCTTCCAAGTTACCCCGATTTAAGGGACTGAAACATAGCCAGTTCTGATGTTTTATTTTGTCAACATTCTAAAATTAGCAGCTTGCCAAGAAACACTATCCAAATCTCATAGCTTAGACAATACCTTGAGAAATGTCTAAGCAAAGAGCACCTAATGATAAAGGAAGCAACAATCATGTAGTGTAAGAGATCTTGAAAACTATGATCTTGACAATTATTAAATGGTCTACCAAGCCCTTACCCTATGCTATAATACACATTTCCACTTGGTTCTACACGAATTAAACTTCTCTGGCCTCCATCCTTGTTTTCAATTGATGATTTTCTGCAATTGACGCAATAGATATCTGGTGTCCAGACTACCTTACTGTTGCTTAGAATAAGATTGTGGTCAACATGACCATGTAAACGAGGATCATGCCACTCTTGGGAGAGATAACCAATTACCTCCATTTCCTAAAAATGTACAGGCAAAATGAGCTGTTTTCAAAATTTATCATTTAACCATACAATCAGGAATAATTTAAACGAGACAAGCATAAAAAATACAAAATTATAGCCACCAATACAACCACATTTTCCCTTTTACTTCATGTTTTTTTGCTTCTCAAACTCTTTTACGTAGTCTCTAATTTTCACCTCACTTTCGCTTTTCTTTATATTTTCTCCTTCTTTGTAAATACTTTTCGTGCCAGTCCTCCTCTTACATCAGCTCTTTCAGTTTACGTTATTCTAGAATATTCTTTTTATAGTTTCGCGGAATTCTGGCACTGAAATTGATTGGATTACAAAAGTTCCTTTGACAAAACGACAGTGGTGTGTACATTGCGAAGATAAGATGAAAATATGCAACTTAGCTGTCTATTTGGACATGAAATAACACATCCGCAAATCTTTAACCTTTGACATCTTAGCCACGCAGTAAAAAAAAACTCCGTTGTATCACTAAGCCCTTGTAGGTCGCAAATTCTTTCACTTCAAAAAGGGTCGTCATGATACATCTGTTATCTGACATTTTTGACTCAACTCCAATCGACATCTGTAACTGCCCAACAGAAATGACAGAACGCAACCACCACCTCGAGCAAAGTGGCATTAATCCATTATCTTGTATCCGTCCTATCTCCTATAGCATGCTATCGTTAAAGATAAGGTCTATCCTAGTAATTTAAGGCAACATAGCCTTACCATAGACGACACGTCAATTTTCCCAATTGCCTCTAGCCAAAGAGTGGCATTTATTCGCAGAGGTTCTGAAATAAAACATAATTGAAAGTATCAAATCAAGACACGATTGGCAAAAAATGTATCTGGTGCCTAAGGAAGTAGTCACATAAATGGCCATTTCAAACATACATCTTTATGTATAACCTTCACTAGATAAGAAAAGTAGCAGTAACTAGAGGCATTCCGAGAGCGCAACACTCCGCCAAGCCAGTGTTATTATTCACTTAACAGGGGGCTTTTCCCTGTTAATATGGTAACTGGATTATCTCTCACTGACACTATGAAGGTTTGATCAGAGAAAAAGTGATCAAGAATCTAGGATTTCGTACAAATCATCCCCAAAATTGAATGGGATGTCACTTGAATCTAGACTGATCGTCTGACCTTCTGTCGTTAGCATCCGTCCATTAGGTTTTGTGTAATCCTGCTCACAGACAGACACACAAACAAACAGACAAACAGACGGTGATTCGGATCATGGCCAAAAAGTAATGGTCTTTTACCTAGGCCATTTCTGACCTATCCTGAAAATTTCAAAATCCGTCCATAACATTTTGAGTTATTTAGGAAACAAACCAACCAATAAACCAACAAACAAACAAACAAACCCCGATGAAAACATTACCTCGTTGGCGGAGGTAATAAAGGGCCCACTGTGTACAGGTCCAGTGAAAAATGTTAGTTGTTAGTGAATATTAGCTTATACACGAATGGCGAATATGTAAACAGCGACGAAATTACTTTTAGTTGTTGTCTCTTCAAAATAATAAAGTTGAAGGTCAGCCTTGACAAAGACAAAGTTGATGGTAACAGTTTTGAAACATCCACATTTCTGCAGCAGGGCACGGGCCAAAGCGTAAATTTTGACCACATTGTGCCCCTCTGACTACGGTTACTCAAAATGACATTTTCGAGATTTGGCGTAATTCAAGACATGTCAACCAGCATAAAATTAATGTGTCGAGAAACCTTATATTCCGCTCCAATTTGAAACCTGAGTATTGGCAAAACCTTTCATTTCTCTTTCAAATGTGATGTACCTTTGCGTCACTCAATAGAGATATATGTAGAGAGATCTGTTACATTCTTTTTTATAAAGAACAAGGTACCTACACGTAGAAGGGCGAAACATTTAATAAATTTATCAGATTAAAGACAAAATCCTTAGAGGAACTTTTCAAGTTTGAATATTTGCATCAAGAATCAGAATGCTAGTTCCATTCATTTGCAGTCAACACTCACATAAATTGTGTGTTGTGCATGTATCAAGTGTTTCGTTGAGTAGATTCTAGCTGTGCTGTTTATAATTGCGCTTCTGTCTGTCAAATACAAATGTTCCTTTTAGTCAAAACTTTGTGCAAAAGTGTGTGCAGTTAGAATCAAGGAAATATTAAGGAACTTTTAGAATTATAGTTTGATCAACAGAGGTCCGAAATTAAGAAACTTTAGGTACTAGGCCTTGAGCTAGGAGCATAATCAATGCATTTGCTATCAAATAAGGTGTGTAGAGACATAACTTAGGACATTCTCACATTTTTGCGTTAATAGTTACTGTTCCTGTCTTATAGCTGCTTTATATGTATGATTTATTCCAAATAAGTTCTTAATTTTCTGTTATTCATCTGTTTTCTCTTACAAAAAAATCCCTGATGTATCTTTTTTGTTTACGTTTGCCCACCCAGCCGATATCTCCAGCTACGTGTTTGTTTTTAAAGTAGTACACAGTAGCTGACCAGCGCAAGTAACATAAATCCTACAGTATAATCTAGGTAAGATATTTGCAGAAATAATGGGTCAGTAGTTATGAAAACGACCCAACTGATGGTTTGTTTTCGAATTTTGATTTTAAAACACAATCAATCACACTGTCTACAGTGACAGTGAATTCAGCATCAAATTATCTACCCCTGGGTCCCGTAAAGTCATCTTGATAATAACAAAGTCGGAACTCTATCACACTTGTCGGGAGAACAGCAATGTGTAGAAAATTATTTTTACACGACACCAGAAAATCGATGATATAATAGTTTTTGTCCCCAAAAGGCTGTAAAGCTTCAATTTTTTCCGTTGCATTTGATTTGCGAGAAGACTATGGCGTACCATATATACGACAAAGCACAGTCCCTGCCCCTATTCACTTTCTAACGTACATGCTTTCAAATTTCAAATTTATGACAACATTAAATAAAATAAGCATTTTCAATGTGGTGAGATAAACAATGTACACTGCCCTTTACCTGATCCATTCTCATTTGGTCTTTCTAATGGATTGTATGATTCAGGTATACTTCTGATCTGATGATCACTAAAAAGAACGTTATAATACACAAAACATTAGAACAAATTTTGCTAAATATTTTACTACAACCGGCTCATCATTCCTCTTTGATACACCGTTGCCAGACATAACAGTGAGACCAATCCCTACAGGTTAACAACCGAGAAACCACTTCTGTTCAATTAATATCCCTTGACCTTTATCGTTTTAACAATGATTTCCAATCATAACCGCATCTAATTTGTTCATCGCCTTGATTTCGCCTGCCCAGTTTCCCCGTTTTCGTTATCTGTCCTCTATTTCTATAGTTTACACCTTTTAACAATGGTACTCCCACTGTAATCATCTGTTTGTAGTCCCTCTGTAATCGCCTGTTAGTAGTCCCTCTGTAATCGTCTGTTTGTAGTCCCTCTGTAATCATCTGTTTGTAGGCCCTGTGTAATCGTCTGTTAAAAGGCCCTCTGTAATCATCTGTTTGTAGGCCCTGTGTAATCGTCTTTAAAAAGGCCCTCTGTAATCATCTGTTTGTAGGCCCTCTGTGATCATCTGTGATCATCTGTTTGTAGTCCCTCAGTAATCATCTGTTTGTAGGCCCTCTGTAATCGTCTGTTTTTCGTCACTCTGTAACCGTCTGTTTGTAGTTCATCCGCAGTTGTCTGCTTGTAGTTCCACCTTGATTGTTGGTGTAAGAAACGGGAATTGAATTGCGCGATGGTCGTGGAAATATTTCTAGAAAAATGAAGGGATGCAATTTCATGGTGATATGACAGGGAATCCAATGTTAATGCCAGATCGGCCCCCCTGTTTCTCACAGTACTGCCTAATAAATAACAAGGTAGTGTGATATTGATGGTCGCATGACTTGTTTTAAGTGTTTAATGGTACACCAATTCACAGAGAAAAGTCTAAACTGCAAAACCTAAATAACAATAACACTATGACTATGACGTACACTTTGTGTTATCTTTCTTTTCTACCAAGATTTCAGAGCAAAACCAAACAATCTTCTGAGAATTCTCTGCAAGGGATTTTCAAAATACGGGTTACAAACAGTTTAGGGAACTCATAGATATCACCTATAGCAAAATAAGGTTAATTCGTTTTGTTTCAGCCTGACCACCCAGAAAAATTCACTGTGATTTTAAACATAAAAGGGGTTTTATTCCATAATGCTAAACCACTAGAGTAATAAGGTTTTTAATCTGCTGCGTAACGTAAATCTTGTAGATCGGGAATGGATACTCTTTTTCCTTTTCAAACGGGCGGTAAACATTTCATATCTTTATTTGTAAAGTATGAACACTATGTTACAAAATCATCTTCATATGCGCTTCCTACGGATACTAAATTCTGACATATTTCGCATTACACTAAGCAAACTTTAAAAAAACATATTTAGCTAACCGCAGCAATACCGTAGTAGTAGAGTGCTCGCTTTGGGTGCAAAAAGTCATGGGTTCGAATCTAAGACAGGGTAATACCAAAGAGTTTAAAATGGTACATAATGGTTCCCAGCTTAGCACTCGGCACTTAAGGGATAGATTATGGAAGTCAAACACACAGTGCTACCAGTGGGTTAGCTCCCTACTGTGGCATTTACTGTGCTTGCACAGCTGTGCGGCCTAAAAGCCAAGGAAACGGACACGGTGTCGCCCTATACATCAAAATGATGTGGAAAGGAAACATGTGGTAAATCTCTACAAAACAATGTGTGCTTTCACAGGAATAACAAGACGTATCCTTGAGATGTCTTGAACAAACGAAATGGGGACTTATTATTGCGTCTCCCTCCGAAATCATAAATTTTCTTAGCATATGATTATACTATGCAAAGCAAAGGAATGTCCTTTCTTCTTGTAAAATATTTCACAATTCACTAGCAACTTTAGCACGAAACATGGAATTCGTGTCGGTATAAGTAATAGAAGCCTATTTTGAATGAATATGTATGAAATTTCACACGAGAATACACAAGATTATGTCATATTTATTACATGTAAACACTGAATTCATATAACCTATAATTAAAAACATCGAAAAACATTTGGTTAAACGAGATCGTTAAACAAATACTTGAAATATGGCGTCGGGATTTGAATAGAATAATGGACAATATCTTGCTTCATTAAAACCTGCATTAAGTAAATGTTAATACTATCTCAACATCAACTCCGCCCACTAACGCCTAAAATACAACATCGTCCACTGAAAAAGGTGACTGCAATTTTGAAAAATTTAATTTCTTTACTTTGCCGGACCAAATTACATGAAGCATATTAAAATTAAGCAAAACCTGACTAAGTCTAACTGTAATTGACAAATTTGGAGCCCGAAGTCATAATATTAACATAGTTATTGTCATCAAAATCCACTTTGAAATGTTTAGAAATTGCAAGTATCATAGAATACTGTCCAGAGAATGAATAATGACCGTTTTCACTAATGCAGGAAAATTTTTTTTCGTTATGGGAAATGAAAATAACTCAAGGCTGCCAGAAGCAAATGCGAGGTCTGTTGGTTACTAAGACAATGCAGACATACTTTTCCACCTAAAGAAGGCACCATGTACATTCTGGCATCTGAGCAATTGTCACCTTACTAATGTTTTTCAAACAGTAGTTTTCTGTCCTCATACAGACAATGAGCAATAAGTTTGATGGTACTTACTACAAAATTCAAATACAAAGCACACACAGGAACACTAGAAACTTCATTTTCAACAAATATTGTGTTGTGAGATGTGTTCAGTTACCTAAATGCTGAAATTTTACCAAATTTATCGGATTTTCAACGTAAACACGTAGGAGCAGAAATCATTTTCAAATAAAAATACAAGAAAAGACGAAAAGAAAGAGAGAGAAGAGAGAAAACAAACGAAAGAAAGGAAAGATAGAAAAGAAAGAAATGAAAGTAAAGAAAGAAAACAAAGAAAAGAAACGGAAGAAAGAAAGAAAGAAAGAAAAGAAAGCAAAGAGAGAAAAGAGAGAAGAAAGAAAATAGAGAAAAGAAGGAGAAGAAAGAGAAGAAAGAAAAGAACGAAAACTTACTGAGAGGCACCGCAAGCGACTCTATCTGTAGCATAATTGACGAAGAGAACAACGTAGATGTTTGCTGCAAAAAACCAAACTTTTTTCACCTGAAAAAATGGGCGAGAAAGAAGACAAAGTACTCAATTCAGTTACAAAACGACATAAAGAAAAATTTCCCATACAAAAAAGCTGGTGCACAATAAAAATGGGGAAAAATAATTTAGACATGCTATTAAACATAAGAACAACGTGTTCAGGCCAAATAAAGCTTTATTCGTTATCATGCATTGTTTATAAAGGTTCACAGTACAAGGATGACTGCCAGTATTACTTTCTCTCTAAAAAGACAAGAGGCTAATCTTTTTATTTTCTTTCTCCGCCCAAATCCTATGGCTACGCCCCCCTGCTAAACTTAAACCATAGGTTTCCGATGTAATACTCTAATCCCAATTTATCTAAACGTGAATTTTTGTGACAACCCTTACAGGTTCACAAAATTCCCATAACAAAAATTTAGCTTCTATTGGGTAGATTTGTTAGCCAACACTATGGAGGTTGCTCAAAGTGATTCATGATTTGCCAAATGTACTCGTATTGTCTAGTATATAAAGTCATGGGTCTTGCTTTAAGAATTATTAGCCTGGTAGTCATTTTTATTAGCAGATATAGCGGGCAGTTTAGCGGACAGTTTTCTGATAAACTGAATTGCAGTCAAACTCTTATGTCAAAGCCTCTTTATGGCGGACAGTTTATAGCGGACACCACTGTTTAGCGGACACCTTTTCTGTCACCCGAATGGAAGTTTGCCCTTGGATAAGCTCTATATAGCGGACAGTGGAAAAAACCTGCAATAAATTTGATTTTCACAAATTGTTTTATCTTAAACATTTAGAAACAGTACAATTCATCTCTTTTAGGATTCCTTCCACTTTCTTTTCTGACAGATCTATGGCTTTTACAGGACAAAAAAAAAAATGATACTGAACCGGAATTTCCAGCCCATAGCTACCTCCACGATTTACTCTTTTGCCAATAACCACTGCTTCGATAGCACAATTGGCAAGAGTGAGGAAAATCGACACACTTTGACATATATTCTGTTTGAGAGTTTTCTGAGGGACGTTTTGCCCGCATTTTGCTGCATCCAAAATATCCACTACAAGGGCCATTTTTTTGGTGACAAAAAATTCAACAAAAGTGCGCCCACCAGGTCCCTCCATGGTCTGTACGTCCCAGCTAAACCAGTTAAGCACAAATGTAGTATCTGAGCCTCAATGGATCTATTTTGTCAAGAATCAGAAGGAAAATGGACAACCTCTTTATAGAGGACACCTCTCTATGGCGGACATCTTTTCTCACTCCCGATGGTGTCCACTATAGACAGGTTTCACTGTATTAGTCTGTAGTACATATGATACGAAATCATGTTATTGCATGTCAGGGTAAAGCCACCGAGCCAGATTTATACCGATACCTTCATAGTGGTCAAGAAAAGTTTCAAAAATAGAACTGATTTTAAGACTCCAATACGTCAAGCGAGATTCTCACCCATCAGAACACGCTACAATTTTCCTTGAAAACGAAGAAACGCGTTATTTAGCCAGAGTCAGATCTGTGCTGGTTTATGGCTGCGAAACCTGTCTAGTTAAGGTGGAGCACGAAATGAATACTTCGGAGCAATGCAGAAGCTAGAAGACGCACACGAAGGAGTATCCAAGTATATCAAGGGACGCTAACTTGCTTGGTTTGGTCACGTAGCAAGAATACAGTGAAATCGGAAACCAAAAGATGTGCTACTGCACCCTGTTCCACCAGAGTAGAAGGGCCAATTTTGGGGAGTCCGTTTAACATAGCACCAGATACTACTCAATGACATCAACATACCATCGATCCGCAACGCGTATGGTAGAAACTCACTTTGCTTTTGCGAAGAATGGATGCAACACTTGATGGACATTGCTCGAGACAGAAATGAATTCTAACGGATAGTTTGCAAAATGTGAGCACCTAGCTGCTTGCTCAAATGTCGCTTTCAAGGCAAAAAGGATACGTTACTGGGAATAATGAAAGATATGATGGTTGAGCAAACAAGACAAGGACTCAAAGAGTGACAAACGATATGGAAAAAAGGTTTCAGAATTGCTGTCTAAATGTTATACACAAAGAATTTACTTATATTGCCAGCGCTCATGGATTAGAGGCTGGTCGTCTGGCTGATGGTTTTATTGAAAGGGTTAAAAAGTAACACTTAATCATTCCAATGGTCAAGGTTTCGATGGTGCCTTTGCAGTGCCTCATCATCTTTACTACCTTCAAGAGGATCTCCTTGCAAAAACTAATGATAGCATGGCATATCATGTTCATTCCTGTTGCAACGCGTTACACATAGTGGTAATTAATCAGTTAAAAAGATCAGCTCCATTGAAAAAATAATTTGACTATTTAAAAGAATGTTTTCATGTAATAAATAGAGCACAGTTCGAATTCAATTTAGCCTCCCCCCTTTCTCATGGAACCTAGTAACCTTGATAACTTAGAACTTATTAACCTAATGCCAATGATGCACGCAGTAAACAAACGTCTTGAAAAATGGAAATCGATCACGAGATCTTGACGGACCAAAGAAGTTATATTTTTATATATTAACTATATATTACACTAGTAATTAAGGGGGATCAAGAGACATTGCAGAGAGAACCGGTGAGCTCAAACCGACCCTGCAGGGCTAGAACCCACTCTGACCCCTGCAATTGCCCCTCTGTACTGTACACGTGCGCACCAGTTGGCACCTATGCTTATCTGACTGGTACTAGCATACACAGGGCGGGGAAAACTAGGGTGCTGTGTCGGGTTACTTATAAGTAAAATGTTAGTGGCCGAGCCTTTGAAATTGTTCTGACCAATTTAGCTGCGTTCTTTCCTAAACTCCTTATCAAAAGTGGTTTGCCGGACCTGCTATTTTCTGTCGATAAGCAACTGTTCATACTCGAAAATGAGATGATAAGCAAGTACTGAAATCATAACATTCACATCGTTAACTGTTTACCTGAAGTGCCCTGATCATTATTCTCGCTCGCTCGAAGCAAGGTGTTGATACTGTCTACATGTAAAAGGAGAGATCCACAATTACATGAGAACTATTAGTATGGATGGACAAAACATTATTATCATAAATCACGAGTTAAATATCGACTAATTAGGCAACTTCTTAACATGACAACTTCATACGAACCTTAAGATGTTACAAGTACTCATGATGCAAACAGATGATTTAAACATCCAGCGACAGACAAGACAAGAGGTAGACTTGAGATGGTATAGACAAGAGATGACGTAAATATTTGAAGCCTTGGTCAAGAGAAGATGTAAACAGAAGATCGCATAGTCAAGAAAAGATGCAAATATTTGATGGCACAGCCAAGAGAAGATGTAAATATGAGATTGCAAAGTCAAGGGAAGATGCAAATATTTGATGGAACAGCCAAGAGACGATGTACATATGATATTGGAAAGTCAAGAAAAGATGTAAATATTTGATGGCATAGCCAAGTGAGGATGTAAATATGAGATTGCAAAGTCAAGGGAAGATGCAAATATTTGATGGCACAGCCAAGAGAAGTTATACATATGAGATTGCAAAGTCAAGGGAAGACGCAAATATTTGATGGCACAGCCAAGAGAAGATGTAAATATGAGATTGTAAAGTCAAGGGAAGATGCAAATATTTGATGGAACAGCCAAGAGACGATGTACATATGAGATTGGAAAGTCAAGAAAAGATGTAAATATTTGATGGCATAGCCAAGTGAGGATGTAAATATGAGATTGCAAAGTCAAGGGAAGATGCAAATATTTGATGGCACAGCCAAGAGAAGTTATACATATGAGATTGCAAAGTCAAGGGAAGACGCAAATATTTGATGGCACAGCCAAGAGAAGATGTACATATGAGATTGGAAAGTCAAGAGAAGATGTACATACTTGACCGTATAGTCAAGAGAAGATGTACATATGAGATTGGAAAGTCAAGAAAAGATGTAAATATCTTATGGCATAGCCAAGTGAGGATGTAAATACGAGATTGCAAAGTCAAGGGAAGATTCAAATATTTTATGGCACAGCCAAGAGAAGATGTACATATGAGATTGGAAAGTCAAGAGAAGATGCAAATATTTGATGGCACAGCCAAGTGAGGATGTAAATACGAGATTGCAAAGTCAAGAAAAGATGTAAATAATATCTTATGGCATAGCCAAGTGAGGATGTAAATATGAGATTATAAAGTCAACAGGAGATGTATATACTTGACAGTATAGTCAAGAGAAGATGCAAATATTTGATGGATGACATTGTCAGGAGAAGATGTAAATGTGTGATGGCATAGTCAAGAGAAAAGTATGAGACGATATGGTCAAGAGGAGATGTAAATAATAGATGGCATAGGCAAGAGAAGATACAAATAATAGATGGCATAGGCAAGAGAAGATGTGAAAATACGGAATGATATAGTCAAGAGAAGATGGAAGTACGAGATAACATAGACAGGAGATGATGTACGTGTCAGGTTAAGTGCGGAGATTATGTAGATAAGAAAAAACATTAACACGAGATAAGGGAAGCAAGAAATGACTCTAGATGATGCCAACATAAAGCGAGTCGACTTTTGATGATGTAAATAGGAATTAATGGACGAGTGAGTACGTAATTAGCAACAAATGTATAAATTCATGGAAAAGTTCTTTTCCTGTATAAATCATTTTCCATACCATTTACACTTATACGACCGGGTTTCCTCTGGAATCTCAATCCAAGTGCGTTCTTTATAATAACATAGGTATTCTTTGAAATCACTACTGCCAATGTTCCCAGTTCATTTGGTTTATAAAACACTGCCAGAACTTTGACGATTTACAAGATCAGTATCTAAATAACAAGCCTCTATCTTAAACATGGCCATTTGTCATTGTGGTCACCAAATTGATTTGTCTACAAAACCTCAAAAGTCGATATCCATAAAAGTTTGAGTCCTGCTATGCTCAAGCCCATATTTTAATAAATTTCTATTCATATTAAATAGAAAAGCACACGGCCTGCTTTGACGTTCTTACGGAAACATCCTTATTAAAACAAATTCACCATTTAACAAGAATAACGATAACAATAATCGTTGCAAAAGCCTCTCTAATCACTAAAATGGTTGAATCATTTTGCAAAAAGGGCCAAGCGGGAATGGTTTTGGATTATAATAATATTATTTAGAATGGCTGATCAAACAGGAGAGGCAAAGGGAGGTCATAAAAGCAGCAAGTTTTATTTAATTGTAAGTACAACCTTAATAAAACACAATTGTCTAGACACGTACCTACTAAAAGCAAAGTCTTTACAGCCTCCTGATATACCTTTCCAAATCTAAAACAAAAAAATCACGAGGTTTAGCTTCAAGGCAAAACCAAAGATAGAATTGCATAAATGTTTCATGACAATTGATTCGAGGAGCCAAAACATATATTGTTATTCCTATATTTAATAAACAAGTCCAATATTATATGTACAATATTATGGGAAATACTATGGAAGATCCAAAACATGGCGGGAGGACTACATTTGTTTTTAATTGACTACATTTGTAAAATTGTTTACCAATATTGTTTTACTACTATAGCGTAGATTATAAAATTGAAGACTCATAGAATTATTTGTAATTAACTGAAGATGACTGAAGTTCAGTCGAAACATGTCTTTCAAACTGAAGAATATCGTATTATTTTTACAATGCCTCGCAGATTTATTGCTCCTTAGATCATTTGGCAATTTGATTCACGATACTACATTTGTTAAAATTAATCATTACTCAAGACAGCGTGAAAGCATTTTTGAAGTCATGTACAACTTATATGAATAAGAAAAAAGCAATGAATCCAGAATCAAAGTATTATTAAAATGTAATAAAAAAGCTATCTATAGAAACTCTGCCCTCTACGAGAGCTCATGTCTAGTACTGAACTTGTATAACACCTAGATTGTAAAACTACATTCACAAAACATCCAGATCTGTCCTGGTCATTATCAATAGTCCTGCATAGTTTGAGTGGACAATGAGCACATTCAAGTCCGTACAAAATAACTGCGATGTATTATCAAATTTCTGCTTTGATATAATACTTATTATAACTAATATTAAACTAATAGAAAGAATATGCTATGCGTTCGATAGATATTTTTCTGTGTTTTGTCCAATAGACTCTTATGTTTGTCAGTGTGTTTTATCTGCATTCTTATTGGCTGTCTTTGTAATCAGTTTCGGCCCCAGTTCTCCGCCCAATGTATGACCTCTTTCTCTCCTTAGTATGACCAAGAACTTGTAGCATGAAAATATACGGATAAATTATTTTCTTTTTGCAAAAGAGAATATTAAAAATACTGAGTGACATAACTCAACACTACGAAGGTAGAAGCCAAGGGTTCTAAAACTAGAAATTTGCTTTAAATCGGGATTACGATACTGAGTATAATTTTGTAATCAAATCCTATGTTCCAGCAAGTACGGTTTTCCCCTTGAAATTCAGAAGGCCTGTTATTTTGATATAGATTACAACTTGTGCAGAATAGCTGATTGCACATAGAATAGGGGTAGGAAGGCATCTTGATGCTATGAGCAGAAGTTTAAACGAAGCATTGAAAGAAAAAAACCCCATCCTTTCAAAAAAGTCAGATCGCTCAGTATTTTTGATTTATTGCTGGCTTCCTAAAACTATTTACCAATTTCTTGCCTGCAAAGAAGTATATCTTCTGTCGCCTCACTTAGTCGTCGTTGATGTAAAATACTCAAATATACGCCATTTTTCCTTTCAAAAGAACGGGAAAACGTTTGTATTTCATGATGTTTTGACTTACTTTCTAGGATGACACTAATCTGTCTACTTTATTTCTGTAACCATGACCTTGCTATGTATTGCTTTTCTACTTCCATAGTTACAACACGTTATTGCAAACTTTTCGGACCATGTCATAAAACACGTATAGACCACAGATACTTATAATTGTTTAAGAACAAGACAGTAAAAAGAAATGTCATCGTCGCAAAGTGCAATATGTCTTCCTTTCAGCACTTTTGCTCAAGGTCGCAATAATAGAACAATATGCATCCCAAAATAATTGCTGAACTTGAGAAAAGCAAGCAAACTGAGTGGTAGTTATCTGCCGCTCCCTTGCCCCTATATGACTAACCTCCTCGCTAGAAAAAGACCACACCGCGTAGTTTGAACAACAGTAGAGGCAGTTCACAGGTGGATAGACGAACAATAAAAGAGAACAATGAGAAGAATGGAATATAAAACAGCACATGATGAAGAAAAAAAAAATAAGTATGGTAAAAATATAAAGAAGTAATACATAAATATAAAAAAATAACTGAATCAATAAATATAACAAATAATCATTTAACAATTGAAAAACAAACTTCCTACCTAACTAGATAAGCATATCAATTAATGGGTAAAAAATACAGAAAATAGACAAATAAATAAACAAGTATATGATAAATACAAGAAAACTGTCTGTATGATTTAATTTTTCAACAAATAAATGAAATATATGAATGCACAGGAATGGATTTGGCCGCAGTTATATAATTGAGCCTATATACTGAACTTGAACATCTATCTTCTAACGAGTTGGAGGGAAAACGTACAATGCGAGCTGGCAGGCAGATCCTCAGTTGTTAATGTACACAAATAGGTAGGTCGGACGGCAGGCAGGCAAGTAGATTGGCATACATGTAGGTAGTTGGTAGGTAAGCAGGTAGGTAGGCGGTTAAATAGGTAGTAGACCTGTACGTAGGTAATAGGTACGTAGCAGGTAGATAAGTAGGTAGTAAGTAGGTAGCAGGTAGGTAAGTAGGTGGGTAGGTAGGTAGTAGGTAGGTAGATGGGTACTAGGTGGGTAGCATGTAAGTAGTAGGTAGGTAAGTAGGTAGGTAGGTAGGTAGTAGGTAGGTAGTAGGTAGGTAAGTAGGAAGTACGTTTGTGAGTAGGTACGTACGTAGTTAAGGTAATACATGAACTATTGGAGACATTTTTGGTGTAGCACACAAAACAGGCGATTTATCCTACCTACTTTCGTCCACGATGGCCATCAGTAGAATATCTTAAAGTATCGAGACAGAAAGCGTAAATGTTGTACATGTACGAATATACAATCTCTTTATTCTAATTATCTCCGTCTCATGAAAACGTATATGTCGTTTTCTCTCACAAGGAATATACATCTCATGTTAACAACAAACATCCGACTTGCTTAGTTAGCAAGCACAACAATCATTCGAGATCTTGATAAGATCAGTATTCAAGACCAATTCAATTCATATCTGTAGAATCTAGAACTTGTACGTGGACCACATACATGAAGAACTATTTGGAGCAACAGTATCATCCGCTCCAAATGCGGTCAAAACCAATTTTTATGTTATCTATCAATCTCGTTTTCTATAAAGAGCTACTTATCAAGTCTATAAACACCAGCAAGCTTTCTCCGCTTACAATTTGTACTAAAAATAGGCAAATTAAAACAACGCCGTGGGCCAGATGTTGGCTTGTATTTTAGTGCTAGTAATGGAATGATATGTCCTATAATTATTTAAAACGCCGATGTAACTCCGATAAACGTCCAACTAACATAAGAATTCATAAACACAATTAACAACCTTTTACATCGATGCTAAAATAACATTTCCTCAAAAATTGATCATCATTAGTGTTTTCATTAAGTGGTAAAATGCCTTAAAATGTACATTAAATTGGCGACGGACTGTAATTTAACAATACTTCTAATTAGAGAACCATTTCCGATATAAATAACAGAGAAGGTCTGTCTCACATCTCATTACCCAGTGAACAAATTGTGTTCAGGTGAATATTTAACAAGGCCAATACAACACATGCGATAAAGTACACTTTTTTCAGATAATCAAAGCACAACAACAGTAAACCAAGAAAGCTATCAAGTTCCAGGAAGTAAGTATAGACTTAAGCTATTCATTATACTGTGATGTCTATACATTTAAGAAAACAACCCTCAGAAATAAAAAAAACACGCCCATGTTATTCTCACCAATACACCGATGTTCTCATATTACAAAGGTCAAGCTAAATCCTCCAACCTTTTCGCCGCAGCTTAAAAATTAATAAACCATTACTGCTATAGAGTTACTTACTTTTTTATTTACGAGAAGCCTTCGTTACAAGCGTGCAGAATATCAGCATAATAAATTCTCCATGATTTCAGCAATTTCACCTAGCTTTGTTCTACAGATTCGTATTCAAACGTAGGCTAAGGTCATCATCTGTGTAACAGTTATTTAGTTTGCAACTTGACAGATACTTAACAATAATCACAATTTACCAACAGTGCAAATATCATCAACTTAAAAGTGGCGTATGAATCAAGGAGGTTTGTTTCCTTAAAAAGGTTATAAGGGATTAAATTAAATTATTAACATCTTCTTAATGTTTATTCCAGATTTTTACAGATACGTACCGGCTTTATAAATAAGTTATATGCTAACTTATCTTCAATGTTCGCTACAACTGTGAATAGAAGCATGGCAGGTACTTTTCAATTGTTTTTGAGAATTTTGATCTTTAATTTACGGCATCCTGGACACACTATCGAAAACAATGAAGATAGGGGGTGTACTGTCTGAGGGCAGTATCAGTTAACCACTCAGCGAGATACAGTGGCGAGGATTTTACTATTGGAAAACAACATGAAATTCTTGATCCTGAAACAGCAATATATGACTATCATGTTAAAACAATAACACGTTAGATCAGACTAGAACATAATTTGAATGATATTGTACTAGTCCCTTCCATTAATTCATGTGAAGCAACATTTTTAAAATGAAATTATCTTGACAAACATTCGTAGGAGTTGATTTTGTTTCCGAAATTCAAAACTTCTGCGTTGTGAGATGCAGGTGATATAGGCATGGAAGTATGGCCTTTCTCCTCACATGGATAAAAAAATAAAACATTAGACTTATCAGTCCATCGTCTAAAATTGGTACTACATTGAAAACTGATACATGAACGACATATATGATAGATTGCAGGAGACCCAAACCCAGATCGAAAGTAGTTTATTTGAGTGATTCCCCAACCTTGCAAAGTACAGTGGGCATTTCTTTAATTGTACATATGCAATGGAGTCTACGTAAGTACTTAAGAATGAAGTGAACACATTGCACTTTTCAATACATAGGTTGCCATAAATGGTTTGCAACCAAAATTTAATTGGAAAAACACTAGTAAGTGCTTTGGGACAAAAGTGACGGCTTGACTAATTAGGCATGGAAACAATTTGAATTATAGAAGATTTTTGTGGAAACGTTTCCTCCTGAAAGCAAATGGGCTGAGAGAATTTTGACTAAACGGATGATATCGACTGCAAGGAAAGCCTTCGGGCTTGTTATTTTGAATAGAGTTTGTTAATAACAGGGCGTTAGCTGCAAACGGGTTTTTATAGACGTAAAGAAGCATTAAAGGAGATCATACGAAATTAAATATTGAAGAAGATTAAAATGCATATTAGCTCAGTTATTGTCTAACACTGGATTACAAAATAACAAATTTGAGTAGGGTCATGCCGCCGAGCTTGAGCTTCATTTGCGGTATCTCCGTATGTTATGCTTAACATCATCATCACCATCATCTTCGTCGTCATCATCATCATTATAATTATCATTATCATCATTAACATCTTTATTATTATCATCATCACCACTATGATTATGATCATGATTATCATCACTATTATCATTATCATCTATATCATCATCATTGCCACCAGCGTGATCATAATCATCTTCACCATAGTCATCATTGTAATCATCATGATGAGCATAATCTTTTCATCATCATCATCATAATTAACATCTATTACTATCATTATCATCATCACCACTATGATTATGATCATGATCATCATCACTATTATCAGCATCATTATTATCTTTACCATCATCATTGCCACCATCATGATCATGATCATCATCACCATTATCACTATCATCATTATCATCTTTATCATCTTTATCATCATGGTCGCCACCGTCATGATCATAATCATCTTCACCATAGTCATCATTGTAATCATCATGATGAGCATAATCTTTTTATCATCATCATCATCATCATCATCATCATCATCTTCATCATCATCGATCATCATCAATCATCATCATTTTCATCATCATTATCATCAATCATCATCATTTTCATCATCATCATCAAACATCATCATGAATCATAATCATCATAATCATCATCACAGTCATCATTACCATCTTTATTATTATCATTGCCAACATCATGATCATCATCATAATAATCATCACCATCATCATCATCATTATCATGATCATTGTCACCATCATGATGATGGTGATCATCGATTATCACCATCATGTCATTACTATAAACATCATAACGAGTAAAATCTTTATATCATCATCATTATCATCATCATCATCCTCATCATCGATCATCATCATACTATCGCCGCCGTCAGCATCAAATCGTTATTATTCAATACTGTCATCTCGTTCCGTATCTTATGATCATATGGCTTAATCTCTCTCATAAAAGTGTGCTTAACAAGAAAAATTAACGATTTGAATTGTTGTTAAAATATATTGACCTCGTCTTCGATAAAGATGTGACATTTTTAAGCTACCAATACACAAAAATATTGCTATATTATAAAAAGTCACATAGGTATGCCAAATACACCCCTAAATTGATAGAACATTTCGGAATCTTTCTCAATCTTTAAAAGTAATTACGTTCGAGCTTTATCTTAAACAAGTGTGTTTATAAATAGGGCAACTTTTTTCTACATAGTTTCTACATAGATGAAACTCACTCATCCGTCTTACACTGGATTTAGCTTGATTGTTGAGGGATTTGCCTTTTAAAAACAATCTGCTTAATAAATATGGCGTAGGTGAAGAAAACCATACAAGGCTTTATTAAACGTTTGCAATTACATCATTAATGATCTCCATACCTTGTATAGAATTAATATTGATAAGTGATCAGTTCGACTGAGTTATCGTGCTGCAAACTCCCATTGGTGAAAAGTTACTCACCATTTTTTGTCGCTTTTTACAGGGGCCTACTAGGGGTAAAACGCTTGTCATATCAATACAAATTAAGAGAAAATAATCGAACGTATTGAGAATTAAACTCCGGTATCCTGTCGGCCTGATCAATAAAGGGCGAGATTTGTTTACATGTTATAGGCATCGGGAAAAACAGCGACCATCTGTATGGTTTTTTACTTGTTATTAGTCACCTGTGCTACGATCTCACCAACAAAACGTGCACTTAATTGAAAACTTAGTGAACGTCACGAATTCTTTGAGACGGGAAGGAAACAGCATCAGAAAACAGAACTGTTTATTACATTTAAATAACCAACACATTTAAAACGTCAAGGAATGTCTCCATTCATCTGTTTGGCCCATCGAGATATAGGTCTGCTGGCATGGTTAATACCAAATTAGGATAGTGCAAAATTGTCTTTAAAATACGTTATGGTCCAGAAATCATAATACCTTGGATAGATTTCGGTAAGCATAAGAATTATTTGCTTTTTTATGTCCGTTTTGTAATTATAGTTTAGGGCTTCTCATAACTAATACTTAGAACATGACTGGGTTTTATCTGTTGACAAGTGGCGATTTATATGCGATTTTAACATATTAAAGTGACAATTGTTGTGTTGTTTTATGATATAGAGATTTGTATCGTCAAAAGAGTATAATGTGGTTAAACACAAAAAAATTGAACACAACAGAGAGAAAAAAGGAAGGGAATGAAGGAAGGACAGATAGAAATCAAGAATGGAAACAACTGAAAAGGACCAACAAATAAAACAGTAAAAAAATGTCACTAAAGAGCAAAAGAAAGTGAGCAAAACTCTCCTTGCTTCGATAGGGAAGATGAAGGCTAATCGTTCTTAGAGAAAAAGTCATGACTTAAACTTACCAAACGTTTTGCCAAACGTTTCGTCAAACACGTCTGACATGTTCAGGGGAGTAATCTACGATATAAATTATTTATAAAAGTATGTTTAAAAACATCGAGTAACAAAATAAGAATTTGCGACTTAGGCTTGCCCTTTCGATAAGTTAAGCAAATTCCTTCGTTGTGCCTTGTTGAGAATAAACAACATCTTTTGAGTTCCATAAATTGTGATGCGTTTCAAGTATGGAAGCTGTATACAAGAGATGATGGAAATCAATACAAATTTAACCTTTATGGTATGACATTTCGTGCCCATCAATCTGTAATTCTGTAAGACAATCATATATTCTTATCTAAAAGTTTAAACAGACTTTTTCGGTATGTTCACTTCTCAACATAACAACAGTGTTGGGCGAAATTTTAAAGGGAAACTTTAGTAACGTCACGTTACGTCTCTTTCTCTTAAACTCACTCTGCCTGATTACTATCTTTATTAGTATACTTTGTTTTCCAAATGTTGTAACTATGTTTACAATATTGACTCAGTGTATAGGACATAAACAAAAACAATGACATTGATGATATAGATAACGGGATATTATCTTCATTTCAATACTTGATCGAGACAAGAACTTCATTTCAATATTTGATCGAGACAAGATCTTCATTTCAATACTTGATCGAGACAAATTCTTCATTTCAATACATGATCGAGACAAGATCTTCATTTCAATACTTGATCGAGACAAGATCTTCATTTCAATACTTGATCGAGACAAGATCTTCATTTCAACACTTGATCGAGAAATATACTTTGTTTTTCTGCGTTGAGACTGTGTTAACGTCTTGTAAGGCTGCAGCATTCCAAAACAAAGAGTAAAGCTCGTGTCACGTCCAATATATAAACTGTCCTTCCCTCCATAGATGTTTATTGGGATTTTAAGCTTCTAATTGCATTGTTCTATTTCAGTCAAAGGAGTTGTCGTTTTAATGCTTTCCTTTAGAAATTTGAAACTAGTCAGCAAATTATACGTAATAATACTACGAGACACGGCCATATCACTCGGCTTCCTCCTTATTAATCTTTTGAAGGTGTTAGCAAATGGAAACAAATTGTGCATTCATTCACCTTCAAAATCCAGTGTTATCGTCCAAAGGGCGTGGCCTGATACTTATAGTGAGAATATTAGTAGCTTTAGTATTCGGATCAAACAGTTATTAGCAGACGATTCGGTTTGTTCACAAAACCTTCATAAGAACAACAGTAGTAGTGGAAACTAGCAAACTGATTGTGCTGTAGATAATTTATATTTATGATTTTGCTAATAAAATGGTGATATATTACAATGTACTCATAACAATAAGATCTATTATGCCAAGATACCATGATGTCATGACCTACATAAAAACTTGCCCGATGAATTTCTTAATCTTACAAATACGTTTAAAAAGCCACGAAGATATCACAAGATACGAAAATTTTGTTTCGCAAAGGCGCATCACATAAGAAATATGAACTTATAATATGAAGTTGTCACCTGAATACTGTGTAGGGTTTGGCCTAAACTTGTTTCAACCAACGTATCTCTACACGGTTCAAACTACAAGGAAAGTTAATTCCATTTCACTTGTATTAAAGCTATCTCAGTAACAGCAATTTTTTCTAAAAAGGAAAGATATAATATCAATTCACCTTGGGACAATACAGCCGGCAATAAGCGCGATAAGCCAATTCAGCATCAAAAGTAAACAACATCAGATTTAAAAGATAAAATAAATGAACCACAGGAACTAAGCTGGTTATAATCAGTTACTGTCGTAAACACTATTTGATAAAACTAATCAAATATTAAATGATTATGCAACGGGCAAGGAAATATGTGAAGAGCCAAGGAAGTATGCACAGGGGCAAAGAAATATATGAAGGGCCAACAAAATATGCAACGGGCAAGGAAATATGTGAAGAGCCAAGGAAGTATGCACAGGGGCAAAGAAATATATGAAGGGCCAACA
>JANTCA010007916.1:0-13797 GCA_024741275.1 Chironex yamaguchii
ATAATAATAATAATAATAATAATAATAATAATAATAATAATAATGGCAATGTTTATACAGGGTAACCTCTTCAACACTTGAAGTGCTGTTATCAACGAGGGCCCTGTAGTGATCCAGAATACAGGATTTCATTTGGAAGATCCGCAACATTTAATGGGATGTCACTTGGATCAAGATGGGTCATCTGATTTTTTTTATGTGGACCGTCGAGTCGTTTTGGTGTATTCCTGCTGACAGACAAGATTCCGCCGAAAACAATACTTGCCTGGAGTGGGGTAATCATGACAAGTCTCTTAGTGGTTACTTCCTCTTCTACACCGAACACACCCACAGGTTCTTGTTGCATCTGCATATGAATGTAACTGTAGAAACCAGTAAATACACAAAGTGTAATCAGAATTATAAATATTTGCAGTAATTTCAAGTGAAGTGTGATGCAAAACATAATATTAAATAAGACAATTCTGACTAAGAAGTTAGAATTCTCGGAAATCCCTGAAGAGAGGCTGTGCAAAAAGACCGCCAAAATGCTCCAACCAGATAAAGATTACAAACTAACATGATGCCACATGGTGCTGTGTTTTAGATCGAACGATTGCTGGCCAAATAGTTGTTTTTGTCAGGGGTATAGAAAATTCACGAACTTTCTGGTGTAAGGTATGTTCTATTCCTTTTTCTCTTATAGAGTATGTACCGGAAGTGTTAGAGAGAAAAGGGTTAATAGCTGAGAAATTTATCGCTGTCAAGTTCCAAAATTTTCAATCGGATGACGTGGAAGCAACATACTCCTTTACATCGTGCCGATTTTTATTTCAAGTGACACATTAAACAAGTCTTTCTGCAGAATTTGACGGTTCTATCTCTTGTATGTAATTGTGTGCAAGGGCCTTAAAACGGTGTACAATATATGTTAGGTAGTGTGCTTGGGCTGGTGTGTATAAAATAATAAAGTACATGTAAGGGGCCCAATTTGATTTAAATAGTATATCGGTATAAGTTTCATAATTATTATTGTTTCACGTCACAGTACAGCAATATAGCAATATTACTCTCTATATGTATACCATCTACGTTCTAGCTTATGTATGGTGACAGATATGACCCTGAGAAATATGGCCTGATATTTAGGGACTTGTCATGCCGTGCTGATCAAAGCCAGGATACACACCTTTTTTGCTAGGACGTTTGTACTTGAATAGGCAACACACAATCTTAAGTTATTTTAAGTACTAAATTGGAGACTGTTTAGAAACATAAAAAATTGAATCCTGTGCACCTGTACTGTTGTTGATGAGCTTTGATGATGGCTCTGGTGACTATAGAGGAGAATACAGTTATAACAGGATCCTCACCAAAATGAGGCGAGGGTCACTTTTATTAACGACACGTTGATACAGGTGTGAAAAACACCATTTTTCCGAGATAGTTTAGCAAGATCATCATAAATAAAGAGACCAACTACCAATCAGCTGGAATCTTTGCAACTATAAACTTAGTTGTAGTTATGATTACAGATACAGTTGAAACACATGAATAGATGAAATTAGCAAACCCGTGTACTTGGCAGCTTAATATTGTTGTGGCATTTGGTCTAATGAAGTTATATCATCAAACTGAAGTATATATTCCTATCACTGTCGTGTATATTCATTATGTTTGTACCTGTTTTATGTCCCTTAAGTGAATTAATGATGCCATGACTTGCTGAGTTCATAACTACACGATCACCAATAAATCTAATGCAACAAGATGTATTAGCTTGGAAATGCACAACTGAAGTTGGACAATTGTTAAGTATAAGAAATTCCCCAGAATAATTTTGCAAAATAGATTTAAAGAAATGAAAAGAAAAAAGTTCTTGGATAATATTTCTGGTGCAAGTGATGTAGGATAAGGATAGAAAGATTTAACTTGCAATAGGTCAAGATATCAGATTTCACTATTAATGCTTTCATTTATTCCAGAAATTGCATTACATACTCTGCAACTGGATAAAAAAACCCTCAATAGTTTATGTGGACAAGCCCCTCCACAATGCAATACATCACAGCTATGCTACCATGACTTTTGTTGACATACTAATAACCATTAATGCTTTATGAAACAGACCTGTGTTTCTATTATTCTTGTGTTGGTAATTGAGAAAATCTTCTGTTTGCCATATACATATACTATAATTTCTGATGATTCATACTCTGAAGAGAGTCAGACGAAAAAGCAAGTATGTTTTTAGCACAATGTTGCAAATTTTCAAGGCAATTTTCAAGTTTGTACCACAAAAAGGTTGTTTATTTATTTCAAGCCACATTACACAGAAGAATTAATTGGTCGAACTCATCAACATAGTCAAGATCAAAGGTAAGCTGAGATTGGCTAAGTGTTGGATGTAATTTTGTGAATTATGCTTGGTTAAACAGGGTTGTTCATAAGTTTATTTCTTGTCCAATATCATTCTGTGAAGCCAGACACAGTCCGGCCTTTGAACTGGCATTTTTAAAGGATGAAATTGAGAAAACTAATTTGTTTTGTCAAGAGTTACTACATACATATAGGTCAGAATGGGTTAAAGTTAGACAATTTATTTCGTTTTTTGACATGTTTCGTCTTTGCTTCTATATTTCCGAAATTAATCAGCTGAAGGAAAAGTTAACTGAAGGCAGACATTGTTCCAATATTTTTTCCATGACAAAAAAAATGTTACAGCAATGCATTAAAGAATTCCAGAAAACATGTCTTAAATTTGTCAAATTACATTTTGTCTGCTGCAGAAGAATTTGTTTTAGGCCATGGCCTTGAGTTTTGCATACATTCCCAAAATGTTAAAAAAGAAGAGCTTTTTGCTGAATTTGAAATTTTGTATGCCCAATTAACTAAACACAAAGCATTGTCTGAAGAAAATCTCAGTTCATTAACAGCCCGATTAAGTGATTAGGCACATGCTTATTGCAGCACTCCAACGGACCTTTTGGACTTTTACATCTGCAGAGAATATTTTCAGGCAATAAAATCTTTAAGATGTAATAAAAACATTCTTATAAAACCTGATAAAGGATCTGGGGTTGTAATTCTTAACAAAAATTACTATGTCAATAAGATGTTTGGTGTATTAAGTGACCAAGAAAAATTTGATATTTTGTTAGTGTTGAAAGCCATGACAATACCACAAAAGCTAAATTACAACATAGGTTACTAGAGATTTTCAACAAAAATGACTTAAGCTGCAAAATTTATGATCAGATTCATCCTACAGGTTCTCAACAACCATCTAAGTATGGTTTACTGCTCTCGAATTTGCCAGACAGTTATGATAGTTTAATCACAGCACTTGAGACGTTTGTAGGTGATGATGAAACAAAACTAACATGGGACTTCATTTGCAATGCACTACTGAGTGAGGAGGACGAAAGAAATTACAAACAGTCAGAGTCCAATACTGAATGCAAAGGTCAGGATGCCTTGCTTGCCAGAAAAGGTACTAATTCAATGGAAGTACGAAAATGTGAGTGATGTAGTAGACCTGGTCACATGGCAGCAAACTGTTATTCCAAGTTACCGAGTAACCTTGGAAAATCTGGTCGTTTTCATGGGAAGTGTAATTCATGTGGCAAAACTGGCCATAAAGCAAAAGATTGTAAGAGGGGCCAAAAGGAAAAGCCAGAGGGAAAACTTGATAAAACTGCCATGAAAGTAGGACCAAGACTACACACAGATTGGTGGTGCATTGATTCTGGGTGATAATTTACATGGGTGATAATAGTGTGTTATTAGGTTTCGGTAAAGGAAATATTGACATTAGTGTTTATGTCGAGTCGGAAGAGAGAACTGTGACACTAACTAATGTATTGTTTGTGCCTAAGCTGAAACAGAACTTACTGTCTATTAAAGCAGCATCTTCCAAAGGTTGGGAATTTCATTTTGTTGACAATGGCTGTAGAATTATAAAGGACAATGAGTTGAGAGCACAAGCAGCCCTGAATGGTAGTTTGTACCGGCTAGTACAAAATTCTGTCCAATTTGCTGCTGTTGCTGCTGTTTCTAGTGGCAGTGCTAACAGTTTGGATTATGACATTTGGCATAGTAGATTAGGGCACCTGGGACAAGAGAATGTAAAACTGATGCATGAAAAAGAGCTTGTTGCCAACATGAAGTGTATTAAGGGATCAATTAGTTGGGATTGTGAGGCCTGTATGCAAGGCAAAATGACTAGGAAACCATTTCCAAAGGATGGAAGTCATCAAAACTGAGAAGTATTGGAGCTAATTCATTCCGATGTGTCTAAGTATTTTGTCACATTTATTGATGATTGTTCAAGATTCACCACAGTGTATTTCCTGAAAAATAAGTGTGAAGTTTTTCAGAAGTTCAAGGAATTGGTAGCTTGGGCAGAGAACTTGAGTGGTAAGAAAGTGAAGATTTTACGTAGTGACAATGGTGGTGAGTACTAGTCCAAAGAATTTGAACGTTTCTGTACTGAACGTGGAATTAAGCATGAGTTCACTGTTGCCCGAACACCTGAGCAGAACGGCGTTTCAGAATGTATGAACAGAACTGTGGTGGAATCTGCCCACTCTATGCTTCACCATGCAAGAATGCCACCCAGATTCTGGTCAGAAGCAGTTTTTACTGCTGTTTACTTAAGAAATCGGTCTCTAACTGTTGCCGTTAAAGGTAAGGTGCCATATGAAGTCTGGTATGGTCTGAAGCCTTCTGTGTCTCACTTAAGAGATTTGGGTGCAATGTGAATGTTCATGTTGAGAACTCAACAAAGTTTGGTGTAAAGGCAAAAAGATGTCGGTAACTTTAGTTATCTTTGTATTCCCATAAATTCTGAAGGTGTGATGAACTGGCAATTATATCACTTGTTGGACCCTTTGGAGACTTCGCTTATTCATATCTTTTGGTAATATGTTACAAATATGTGATACATATGTGAAAACATTAAAATATAAGCAATGACATTAGGAGCTGATGCAGTATTTCTGTTTGGATATTTAATTTTGTTCACAGTAGTAGTATGTGTTATGGATGTCTAGAACCTTCTAGAAAATGTATGTCTAGAATCTTCTTGAAAATGTACAGCTAGAACCTTCTAGAAAGAGATACATATACTTAGAATCTTCTAGAAATCTTCCCTGTGCTGCAGGAACAATACTGAAGCTTCTAGAAAGTTCCATTTGACAGCATACTATACTGTTCTAGAGAGTTCTACTGGTTTCTAGGTGGACTCCTCAAACCTACATGAGCAGTTGCTTTCCAGCAATTTTATGACTTTGGTTTAAGATGCATGTAATTAAGCTTTGATTGAATATAGGCTTAGAGAAATATCTTAAGCTGTAAAGAGACTTCTTTGTTAGAGGATATACTACAGGAATTTGTGTATCACAGCCTAGTTGTTAAAGTTCTCCGTCTAGCTAATGTATACTCTCTACTTGCCATTAAGGAACTTTATTAACCCTGCACATATTTTGTGGACTACACTGTTAGAGATACAACAGTATGATTAGATTTTTCTATACTAATAACTGTCTTACTTCCAGACCACAGCATTCACATATTTGAACAATCTTTTTGTTGTACGGAACTTGAAAATCGCCTTCAAAATTTGTGACAATGCATTAAAAGCATACACAAAAATTTTTTTGACTGTCACTCTTCAGGGTATGAATTATCAGAAAGGAAAGTATAAACATACTGCTATCTTTTTATAAGAAACTAGCCAATCATAAACGAGAAAATAAAAGACAAAGACAAAATGAAGAAACAAAGCATTATTTGAGTCCAAGTGAAAAAACAAACTCTTTCTGCCTACAGAGTAATGGTTTTTGTTGTTTTCATTTAGACAGACTCCAAAACGCTTGAATGAAAAGACAATCTAGCTATGCCATCTATCAAAAAGTACATTTGATTATACATTTTGGTGCATTGTGAATTTTACAGTAAATATTGGTCTATGGCAGAATCACACTATGGCAAAATCACAAGATGACTGTTCTCTAGGAGGAATTAATGCACCAGTGTCTATCTTCATCTTGAGGTTATAAGAGCTTTTGAGCTTCGTGGTAGCCAATGTTTTTCTTGGAAAGGTTGGCACGTGGCTAATGCAACTGGTGAAGTCAACAGTACCAATAAAGAATGAGACAGTTTCAGCTTCTTCATCCTCATTTGCAGGCTGTCTAGATGAATTTCTTGACCTTGATGTTCTAGGGTGAAGTTGGTGTAGCTTCTTCGTCTTCATGCAGACTTTCTTGAAATGCCTGATCTTGCGACAGTCTCTGCATTTTGCAGTCTGGGCTGGGCATGCTGTAGATCTTGTATGAGTACCTTTTCAATAGCAACTTTTGAAGTTGACTTTGAACTTGAATTTCTGTGGCTTGGGTTCAGGCTTTTGATCTTTGCAGTGGCTCTGATGTTTAACATCTTTCTTTTGTTATTTGAAATTCAAAAACGTGGTCCTGCTCCTCACAACATGTACGTCTGTTGACTGGGTTTCAAACTAGGTGATGACTTTCATCTGGTTCTTGGTACTTTCATTGACCTTGGCCAGGTCATAGACTTGTTTGAAAGTGAGATTAATACCAAGCTTATTGGCATCTCTCCTGACTTGATCTGATACAAGACCAAATACCAGCGTGTCTCTGAGGGTCTCTTCTTTGACTTGTGGAGCATATCCTCCATCATCTATCGGCAACCTTGCCTTGGTCACAAATTCTTCCAATGGCATGTCACCTTGTTTCAGACATGGAATCTGAACATGAGCTGGTTACTTTGTGGTTTTAATCGGCTTCTAGCTTCTGGAATACTGGCTCAATCTTTGCCCTGTCAGCATCAGTTGAAAATGATGCTGTGCTGTTGATCTCCAGCCTTTGTCTCCAACCCACAACGGCAGCTGTCTGACCTTCTTGGCTTCTCCCGCCTCAGCTAGGGGACCGTGAAACATGAGTTCACACTTTTGCTTGAACAACTAAAATCTCTTGTGGATATCTCCAGGACTATCCCAGTCCATAAAAGGAGGTTTGAATCTGTCAGCCGTAATGCAGATGAAATAGCTTTGAAGTTGTCTATAACTTGAAGAACCCATTTTGAGTCGAGCAGGCACAGTGTTAGAGTGTTATACTCCTGCTGCCTGAAACTGGCTTTGTTGCCCCCTGAAGATTGGAACATATCTTCCAATCAGTCTTGTAGAAGATTCCTGAAAGTCTCATATTCCTCAATTCTTTTCCTGTTAGGTGTCATGTAGTGGTGTCGTACTTTCACTGCCCATGGCTATTACTATCTTCTTCACCTCTGTTTGTTGTTTGTCCTTTCAACTTTTTTTTTGATTTGAATTGTGGTGACTTCCTCTAATTTGCCTTCTTCTTAAAGCAATTTGTAGAAACATGCCCCCTTTTTGCAGCATGGACCTCTGAATTTCTGAATTATCTATGCTATGGCAATCCTTTTGCTTATCGTGTTGAAGCCTTGTCTCTTATAGTTCTGTATTTGCATTTTATAGAATTCACAAATTTAAAAACAAGTGATATAATTTTATATTTAAGCTTTTACTCTATTGTTCTACACGACAATAAGCATTTGTCAAGTTGGCTTATCAAGATGATTTCCTTATGTTGATTACTTGATGCTTTACAACAGTTTAGATAACAGTTTAAGTGCATTTTAGTGTTACAACAAAAGTATGTGACACAAATGCATTAACGGGTTTCTATGTTCTTTGAATCAGGGTAGCATGAGCATATTTAATATTGGACTTGGATTTTTTTTGCCCTTGCTTTAAACATGCAGTTGAATAAGAATGGTTTGAGTTGCCAGGTTAGTTTTATTTTATAAATTTGCTGTGCCTGATTTGTGGTGCCGAAGGCAGCCTGTCATTGTGTGTCTGCAGCCAGTTGTTGCATGTGAAAAGTGGTTTTGAAAGCTGTACAATGCCCTAAAAATACGATAAGGACTGTAGGGAATGGATCATCGTTATATTTTATCTCACCATCACTGGAGATATATATGAGGAGTTTCTTACTCTTGGGGTTCATCTCACTTACAGTGAGTCCCAGGTTTACAATACTGTTTCCTGATTTATCCACCATGGCTTTGTCCAATTTAGAGTTATCCTGTCTTTCCTATGAAAAAGATAATCCAAATATAGTTTGATTCCATTTGATACATTTGTAATCGATATTAGCTATCACTTGGTTACTTACACCATTCACATCTTGTTTATCATGTCGGATGAAGGACAATGCTGTGCTTGCAATATGGTGTAGAGCTAATAACAGTGTTGGTATAATTAGACCAATGTTGACCCATTAAAACCTTTCAGTTCTCAATCAACCCTATATATATGGCATAACCTAGCCCATGCAGATGCTAAGTAAACTGATACGGAATGGCATAATGCCAAAGTTGTCTCATAACAAGTATTGGGGGCTGTTTCCCATCTGGAGTTTGGCATCTTGTCAAGTAGGTTGTTATGACTTTGCATTTTTGCTCTTTGCTTGGAAGCTTTTCTTTGGAAGAGATTAAAATGAAGAAAAGTAGGCCAAACAATCACTAGATGCTTGGTGTGTGTGGTCAGCTTTCATGTTAAAGCCATTCTACAAAGCACCAAATAAGCAAAAACCTAAAGTCAGAATCCTTTCCAGCAAGAGTTAGATGAATGCATGTTTGTATTCCAATAAAGACATGTCACTACTATTTTTAGGAGCCATAACTGGAAGCCTAGGCATAGAAGTAACAGACTGATTTATCTTGATATTATTAGCAAAGACAGATAGATTAATGTGAAAGAATCAAGAAGGGTTTTGTTAGATATTTAAGTTAAGTACATTGCTCAGTTTGAGGTCAAGCATGGTGAAGTGTAAGCGAGTTAAACTTAGACTTTGAGTCAATGCTTACTAAACACTAGCCTGGTTCTTAAGAATAGCAATTTGCTATTAAATATGTAATAATTTAATAACCTTGATATAAGATTGTCCATTAAAACATATTGTGTTATAGCTGGATCTCGTGGCACTTCACAGCAATATACATCTGTTGATTTGACCAACTTAATTTGTTTGCTTTCTTCAACAGATAATGTCCACTACAGCTACAACAGATCTACTCAAGTTCAAAAAGGAACTAACAAAAATTGTTGATGCTGTTGATATTGACCATGTCTCACCTGAAATTTGTGATCTTGTGATTGAGTATCTACACAAGTGTGATAACTTTACCATCACAGTGGATGACTTGACGGTGACACAGATTGGGAAGACATTGAATCATGTAAGAACTATCTTTCTGAACTATGTTGACATATCATCACTATGCAAAGATATAACTGACAAATGGAAAAGTAGTGTGATGGAGTATCGCCAGACTGTTAAAGAGAATGTGAAGAAGAGGAAGGGTGAAAGTACAAATGCAGTGAATGATTCATTTTCTCTACCAAAGGAAAGCACAAATTCAAATAAGCAAAATAAGTATGGGAGTAAAAGACCAGGTGAAAAATTGCCATCAACTATGTCATCCAAAAGACCTAGTGCTTTACTGACGAAGACTAATGATGCATTTGCAACTCTTGAAAAAGGGTACACCACAAAAACATTACCTTATTACAAACGATTGATGACAAACAAGCAAAATAGTCAAGAAATTGAATTTGCAAATGTTAAAGTAAAATTGGAACCTGTTGATAGTGCAGTTGTAGAAGCCACTCAAAAACAGTCATTGTTACCCGCTACAAAGCAGTCCAAAACAGGCCAAATGGAAACATTAAACAAGAACAAAAATTCTAAGGGGGCAGGTAGTGATGGCGTTAATGATATTGTTAATCATGTCGATCCAAACGTGAAAATTAAGCAAGAAAAAGACGATTTCGTGATAAATGTTCAAGTTCATAATGACAAAGTTCCAGTTTGTAATGATCAGAGACATGAATTGCCCTCTGCCACTAATGGGTCGTGGAAGGCAATCAGTGTTAGTGAAAACCAAGAAGACCTGTGTTCTGATATGCCTCAACGAACAAGTGCAAAAGTAACAACTAAAGAACCTGACAGTGTTGCAAATCCCACAGTGAGCAAAGATAGCTATAACATCTGTTTGGCACCACAGAACTCTGCTGGTGTTTTTATTAATGTTATCCAAGACAAAGCTGATGCCAATGAAAGAAGCATTTCTACGGAGACTGAGAGAAGGAAAATTATATCAGGTTCCAATGGAAGTATGGTTGTTTCCATTGGCCAGGGTCATGAACAAGAATGTACTAATAGCATCGTTGAACCCATGGTACAGACAAGGAATGTTGACGAGCATAATGCAGGAAATCTTAGGCAAGGGAAGGATCTACACCCACTACAGAGAAATAAGAGAGAAATTGCACAATGTATCGTGGATGTAAGAGGCATGTTGAATAGAACAACGAGGGAAGTAGAAATGATCCAGAAGAAAACCCTGCAGTTTTGCAATGAAATACATGTTATAAACAATCATGTCAATAGATTACAGCAACTTATTTTTGGGCATGGTGTTATGGAACAAGAAATAAAGACTATGAAACCAAACTTGCAATTACAGCAAACGAAACTTAAAAACAAAAAAAAGAAGAAGTGGAAGAGAGGATTAATGGATCGAACACGCCAAGGGAGATGTAAGAAGAATTCTAAGAATAAGAGTAGACCAAGGAGAGAGAGTGTTGAAATGAACATCGGGCAACGTGTTGCTCCATCTGTAGACGAGGAATGTGCAAGTACATATCGGAATAATGGAGAACTCACAGGTAAACAAAGCAGTAAATGCCATGCAACATCTAGCAACTCCTTGCCTGGTCCAAGCAAACAGTCATCTCCAAATGCCGAGGATCAGTTTATTGTTTCCACACCAGCAAGAATCCTACCCCCTCAGGGACGTAGAGGTAAGGTGAAGTTAAATATGTTCAAGATTTTTTATCTTTTTTTCCTGCAATTTTCCTATGCCGATGAATTATAGTTCCTTCAAAAATATTGTTACTGAGGTAAGTACAGATGCAGTACATAACAAAAAACAAACAAACAAACATATATGATTAAAGTGCATAACTATAATACAATATTCTGTACACTTTACAGTTTACAATTACTATATTCTTAACACTTTACATACGACCAATTTAACTATTTATAAAAAATAAAACATCTAAACAAGCATGTGGTCATTTTGCTAGCTTTTTAGCCACATATAACTTTGGGACATAGTTTTCTTTGATGAAATGAACTTGTTAGAAGCTAGACTTATGAAAGTTACACTGGGGAACACAATTTTTGTTACGTTAGGTCAGTTATTGGGCGCGGAATCCAAAGCCAATCTCACTTTTTCTGTATCACGTCAAGTTTTTTAACTGTAGCATTCTCGTTCTTTGAAAATCTATATATGAAAAATGCTGTACTTGAGAGATACGTTCTAGTTTTATAAAAAATTTCAAATGCTGACATACTGACATACTGACTGTATGTTTAACACCATTTTGTTTATACAAAGAACATGGCTACTTTAATTATAATTGTTTGCAAGTATTTAAGTAAAAGTTGACGTTTAGGGATCTTTCTGGAGTGTTCAACTTCAGGACTGTCACATTTGATGCTCCAACAATAGTAGGCCATCATATGTACATCCCGTCTGCCCTGATAACGTTTTATCATCTTTAAATCTTGATGAAGTCGTTGGGCTTGCTCGTCACTAAGAGCACCAAGATTTCCCGAAAGCTTGCAAGATGGCAACGCAGGAAATGTAGTTTAATACTCATGTCACAAGCACGCGCTTTGGTAAAACGATTTTGTTTTCTTCCCCTTTTTGACCATTTATGTTGCTTTTGGTGTGATTGTTTTGTTTTTCTTAATCACTTGTAATTGTGTTTATCCTCCGTCTAATGCTTTTCATCGAATTCTTTTTAATGTGTTATTTTTACACTGTTTTTGTTTTGCCATTTATCACTTAAAGCATCTGATTTAGTTAAAATTTATTAGTTTAATGATATTATGTTCAATCTCTGATGATCGTGTAGTTACCATTGAAAGCTTAGCATTGTTTGTACATGATATTTGCAAATAAACGTAAAAGCAGTAATTGAGAAATGACTTAAGTAAGCAAGACGACACTCCTTAATTTACAAAACACGTAAAAGCTATATAACAGCCATTGTCCAGTTGACATTCATTTTAGTTTCAACCCATTTAACGCTAAATAATAGTTTGTACTCTACACAAATCTACCTACATTGATTACATAATGAAGTAAAGCGATTTTCGTTTTTAATGTTTTTGTTATTCAAAAAACGAAACTCGAACTTGTTACATAACAATGAATCTAAATTAAATAATAAATTATTACTGACCAATGTGGAAAGAGAAAGTAGATAATAGAATAGAAAAAAAAAGAGATGTTCAAAGTAACTGGGTTAATATGGCAGACTAAGATTATCATGAAACAACTGCTTTGGTAAGAGTAGGTTCAAGCCAGGTGGTATAAAAACCGTTAATTTTGGGCTGATAGGCAGATTGGGCAAGGTCTAGGATGGCAAAGCAAGAATCGGAGGAAGAGGTCATTCTAATGATAACTGTAAACATCTGTGAATATGATTTGCCATCTGTCAACAAAGGCTTTGAAAAATACCGGTGAGTTTCACTTACCTAACAGGCACTACATCCAGCACGAGAAAATTTGTAGACAACTCTAAAACTTATTTTGTTTGTGATGGTATCTTTCAAACTGAAAATAGGGATAGAAAGACGGTAACACTATGAGAATCTCTAAGTCCTTACAATATGACGTGAGGCACACCTGTACGGATTCACAACAGCCAATTTAAATGATCTGGAACGCCAAATGCTTTTAGTGTATCTCATACTACTCTATGAAAGATTGAGTCATAAGCTTTCTTATAGTCCATAGTTCTTTATCTTGGAGCCATAGTTGTTTATCATGTTTGATGTTAATTTTCTCATTGATGTTCCTTACTGCTATGACATCCATTGTTATTTTTCCCGGGTAGAAACCGAAACTGCTTTTCTGCTACCCCTGGTAAGAGGTACCTCTGTATTGTTCTCAGAAATTTCCTGGAGCACTTTTGACCCATGACTGACCAAACGGATCATCCTGTGCTTCATACCCAATCGTGTTCCCTCCTCCTAAGGGGAACGACAATATCTGGCGCCAACTATTCTTCGGGCTATTCTCGTGTTGTCCATATCTTGTATATGATCTTCAGTGGCGGTACGATGCTTTCCCGCGACTTTAAGAGTTTCTGCTGATATACTATTGGTTTCCACAGCTTAATTATCAATCTTTCTTTTAATCGCCCATAATCGCCTTTTAATTCGATGTACCAATATTAATATATCTGGAGGCATCAGGTCCCGCTTTCTCTTTCACCATGTTAGATATTGATCCCCAAGGGATTTGGAGGAGCCACGTCATCTGATGTCGGAGGGTGACCAGTCTCAGTCGATTGCCTATCCCTAGTCGCAATCACTAATACATTGATCCCATAGAGCACAAAGGACACACCTGATATTGATACTCTGTCTTCGAACATCTCATAAGAAAGACTACGCTTTTAACTGAAAGGTTGCCATTCGACGTCGAACATGGTTTTGACCAGACACATCTTGGAGGCTTTGTATCTGCTCATTTGTCGTTAGTCCTCTTCTACGATCGACGCTCCAGTAGTGCCGTCAAAGTCATTGGTTCTGTGAATTCTTCAGCCTTTTCTACTTCTTGAGGTAAGCGTTATCGCGCTTCCTTGACCAGCACTTTTCTGTTCCCTCTAACAGTTTATCACCATTGACAAGT
>JANTCA010007916.1:17969-28784 GCA_024741275.1 Chironex yamaguchii
TTGAAATAAGCTGTCGCCAAACTGTCTGTCTGTCGGTCTATCTGTCTGGCTATCTATCTATCTATCTATCTATCTATCTATCTATCTATCTATCTATCTATCTATCTATTTACCTATCTATATATTTATCAAGAGTGGAGCATTACCACGATAGCTGCACTAAGTGGGAGGCGAAAAAGCCATGCCCCACGTTCGAGAATAGCAAATGCTGCTGCAAGCATCAATGGGAAGAAAATGGTCAAACCAGCTGGCCCTGCCAGTGCACGGATGACGTTTAGGAACGAGAAGAAATGTGTTTTTTGCAATGCAAAAAATCATACTTCAAGTGACTGTTTAGTACATAAGGACTCCGACGGAAAATTCTTCATAAGAAACAATTTAGATATTTTAATTGTTTAAAGAGTGGTCATTGATCTTTTGGGTGTAAATCTAAAAGTAGATGTAAGTTTTGTAAGCATTATGTAGTAATTTGTAGTAATATGCCCATTGGCAAATGATGTACAGGAAGCGCAGCATCTAAGTGGGAAGTTTACATTCTGAGAATAGCGTAGTTTTGCAAATAGCTTTATCGAATGTAAATGGCAAAAAGGGAAAGAAAGTGACGAGATTTCGATTCAGAAAGTCACAGATCCTTTATTACTGCCAATGGAGTAAAAGACCTAGGTCTGATGCCTGTGAGAAAAGAGAATCTGGTAATTAAAACATTCGGAAACAGAGAACATGAAGAAGTGAGAGATACTGTTGAATTTTCTCTTTCCTTTGAAGGAAGGAAGGGGGGCAAGGGTGTTAAGGTTTATTGTGTTGGTGATAAAATTGCCAATAATTCTCCATAATATATCCCAACTTATACCAGACCCAGCTACCAACTCATGGTTTTCGAGATTACAGTATCCCATGGGACATTCTGCATTTTGTTTCTTCATCGCGCCAGGCCTATCTCAATAATCTACCCCTCATTCTTTTACATTTGTCTACTTCGATTCATCCTTTTTGGTGTAAAGTCGAGTGACAAATTTCCTAGTTTTTTGTCAACAACTGCTTTAGACTTGGTTAATGTAAAAGGCAATGTTGCAAATGTTGCAAATGTTGGCAAAACAATATCACAAAGTAAATGAGCCTAGTTCTAGGCCGCCAATGAGTTGACGTTTTCCACCACATCCCTAGAAAAGCCACCTCTCCTATAAAGTAAAATAAATCTTGTTTCCGTGGGGTGGCTCTTTCAGGTGATCTGGAGCATATTTCTCCATTACATTTTGAAACTGATCACTTTGCACCGTCTTCATAGCATTTTATTCGTTACTTGAGCTGATGTGGTTGAAAAGTATAATCTGTAGATATCTGGACGCAAATTTCCTCATCTGCCATATAGTGCTGGGTATCTAATCTTCAACGCTTTGCAGTTGGCTAGCATTGTTAAATCTTCTTAAAATGGTAAATAAATGGCTTTCAATTAACCGGGTTCAGTCTGCCTATGGAGAACACTTTGTCAAGCAGTTTCTCTAATTTTTAATATTGTAAGAGGCAACTGCGATAGTAATGAAGCGCCAAAGTAATAATCCTACTAATAACCGCAGAGTAAGTCTTTGGGTTTGTAAACCCTGTGTGATGTATACTGAAGTGAAACTTGAAACATTTTGAAAACTGTTGAAAGGTTATCAAAGGCCTTGCTATTCAATTTATGAGAATTTCTTTGTCTATTTTACCAATAAACTCTTGGGATACGTTCATAAGACCTAGATGACAAATGAGTCAATTATGCGTACACACAAGGTTATTGAACTGACAGTGAATCGTTTATGATCTTGGGCACGTATCAATGCGTCTAGTTGTTGAAAATTAATTTAACCATTGATGTTGGATATAAGTTGCAAGATCACAATGCCTCCAATAAGCTCTAAAAGGAGAGGGATTGTTTTGAATATCCTATGAGCAGCTATCACGTTGGTGTTGCTACACTTAATTTTAAATAGTCTTTCTCTTCCGATGTGATAATATCAAATGTAATTAAGTGTTAGTAAACGACGAATATATGATTGAAAAAAGTGGGAGGGTTACAACTATTGGAGCTCTTCAGTGCCGCGGCTGATAGCCTGTTTATATGAGGTGGGCGGCCCACCTAAGTGAGCTGACTCGCTTTGGTGGGATCGATTTATCTTGCGTTTACGTGAACGAGTTCCATCCCACTCAGGTGAGATAGCCTCTTCGCGTTTTGAAAACAAGATTATCTATCTATGTTTTGGCACCGAGAACGCATTGTCAGCCATTTTCAATTCAGTGAAGGTAATTTTTAGCCCACCTACTTGAGCCAGCTCACCTGATCCTCTACATGATCTACATGATCTACCTGATCCTTTACATGGGTAATTCGTATCCCACCTGATGCGGATTCAACCGACGTTTCTCGCAGATATCACTTACATGAGCTGGTCCACTGTTCATGTAAACAGAAGGATAAATGTGTATAGGATCATTAAAAACACGCAGCTTTCAAGCCAGCTCGCTTAGGTGAATCAGCCCACCACACGTAAACAGGCTTTAAAGTATGAATGCCTTTAGGAGAGTCTAGATGAAATGACAATACCTAGCATCAGTAATTTGACCAGTAAATTTTTGATAGACCTTGCAACATGAAGATCCAAAACAAGAAGGTGAAAGCCATGTCAACTTTAACTAACAGTGATTTCGTGTCCAGTCTAAATGCAGCATAATTTTGATGGCAGTCCTCAATACGTTTTAAAGGCACTATGCTTGGCTGTCTATCCTTGCCTGCACTATTGGACAACGTTTATTTTCTTTGCGTTTTCAATTAGTGCAAACAGTTTGGTGCTAAAACGGGTTTTAAGGGTATCTTATAAGCACCGCTTAAACGGCAAAAAAGAAAAGTAGGGTGTGGCATCCTCTCAATGCACGTTAAGTTATAGCCAGTAATAAAGGATAAAAAATATTTTTGAAATGGACAATGCCTCTCTTTCTTTTCTTTATTGGATTATTTGTTAAATCTGTGAGTATAATCTGTGGTTTCTCAACCTATCCACCCTTTCCTGTTTTAATGTCATCAAGAGGGTGTAGTCTAATCCCTCATTAAGATATTTTTATAATATCATACCTTTAAAATTCAGAGTACACACTGTAGTTTTGTTTCTGATCATTTCTGGACGTGTCCCATTTGTCGAGTCCTCTGATCGTCAATCCTCATAAGTACAAAAAATAATAAACTATATCACTGAGTTAAAATAGATTAGTCCTCAGCACGATCCTTAACTACACTAACCACAAATGTAACGAGCCTTTAAATTTACACATTGTACTGTGCTGTCGTTGTGACGGAAAACGTTTTAGATTTCTAAACAATATGTTCGATCTTTTGATTACGTTCTTTGATTGTTTAAGTGTAAAGTTAGGTCTTTCCTGCTGATTCTGGTTTCGCTAGATCGACACAAAAGTGATTATTAATTGCCCTTTTTTCAAATTATGAGGCTCTGGTTCCTCCATCCATTAATTGATTTTTTTTAAATAACTTATTCGTCGATAAATTGATTCATTGTACGATAGATTCATTAATTGGTTGATTGATTCATTTTTAATTAATTAATTAATTAAGTCATTCATTTATTAATTAATAGACCTACTAACAAATTTATTATTTGATTGGTTTGTCCACTGTTTAAGTAATTAATTGATTGATTATATCATTAAATAACTTATTCATTGATTAAGTAATTGATTCATTCTTTGACTGATTTGATTGATTGATAAATTGATTGGGTCATTTATTAATTCATCGATTCATTCATTAATGGCGGATTTACTAAGATATTGATTGATAGATTCATAGATTGACTGATATATTCATTCATTCATTGATTCATTAATTAATTGGTTGATTTATTCATTGATTTATTTATTTATGGCGGATTTACTAATAGATTAACGGATTCGTAGATCAATCATTGATTTATTTATCGATTGATAAATACACTCAATCGCTGATCTATTCATTAATTGATGGATTTCTTTATTGATTCATTGAATCATTTGTTTATCGATTAATTTATTGCTTTATTCATGATCTACAATGCACGAACATTGTTTGACTACTTGGTGTCCTTTGGATAATGAACTTGGACACGCATTCAGAGGCTGTCTCGTTAACATGTTTTTCTGTCCATAGCTGCACTTTGAAATGTCATGACAGAAATTGGGCGAGTTACATTTCTCGCAAAGCTGTTGCCAGGGTATAATAACAGGTGTCTCAAGTACTGCAGGTATTTTCTTGGTTTACATGCCTCATAGTAAAGAGCCTTTCCAGGGTACCAAAAGTAGTTGTCTTCTAGTGCAGCATATCTCATTGTGTGTTTCCAGGTGCATACCACATATTTTTAGCACACATTAAACCCTCTCGGCATTTGATGAATGAAGTAAAGTTTTTCCATCATAAAACCATTAAGGATAACGTTTTCCAGGTTGCCTCCCTCAGCCCCTTGGAGAATAGCTAAGTGAGAGGGTACTAATATACTTATTGAAGATTAACTTGAAATATGCGTACGTGGTACACAATCTGCTGTTTCATTTTACATTGCAGTATCCCTAATGGCTGCATCAATATCTGCTATTTAACACGTTACAGCAAGCACTTTTGTGTTAAATTAAGTGTTTATGACAGTACGAAATTGGTGCTTGAAGGGTTAACATGCAATACCATAATTTGTTTGAACGATTGCTGTTATAGATACGAGCACACATACACATCATAGGAGTAGTAGGAATTGACAAGGTTCCTACTGAGGTTCTGAAGGGTGCTCCTATGCAGCCATAAAGGTGATGACAAAGATTCTTGACAACACAGTACACTTAAGACTAACCATAGGATTGGAGAATACCACACGGTAGAGTTACGCAAAGTGACACATTTACTTTCAAAGTAAAGCTAATTGTAATCACCGAGGACAGAATTATCAACTACATCAACAGAGCAATGGCCAATAACGTAGACGCCCGAAGGGCTGGATGTCTGATTGGTTTTGAGACCAAGAGCAATCCGTGACGTTAATTGGCAGCCATTTTGAAAGGCGCCCAATTTCAAAATTATTATCATTCTGCAAATCCAAAAAATTTCTTAGCTGTTTCCCTAGAAACGATATGTTGAAAGTTACTAGACGAGAAATTCCAAAGTTCGAAAGTTATTTTCTTTTGATGCCGTTCAACCCAGAACTCGTAAGCAATACCAAGAAAACATTATAAAATGATGAAATGTGTCTCTGATTCCGTTGTTTACGTTTCTCCAGAAATACACTTTGCATTAAGTCAACAACTATTGATCATTGACAGATCTGCCTCATACAAAACACAAGCAAAGATACAATGATAGATTACCTCAACTGACCACCAACGATTCAAAGCTGCCAACGTGACACTTACTTAGAGTTTCACAGCTGAAAAACGATCAAAGAAATATATGGTTTTTTAAGCAACGCTTATAGAATAGATGGTCAAGTGGTTAAAGTATATAACCATGGATTCAAAGTCTTTGGATCGTGAGTTTAACTCCAAATTAAAAGTGTGAGGACAGCTGCTAACTCTCAGCAATTCTATGCGTAAGGAGTCATGTGACGTAGTGTGATCAAAATCAGCCAGGGTAGCACTACTTCAGTGGACTTTCGAATGCATACACCTCATACTGTACGAAGATCTCACAGGGGTCAAGGGTACAAAACAGAAGCAACAAAAATCTGGCAAGTCTTATCTTGGACTCATGTTTAAAGACGATAATTATGCTTCCAACTCTGTCATCGATGCCAAGATTTTGGAGGCGCTGTTACTCTTACGAGTTCCTAAACAAGAAGAGGATGGGGAGGTGAATCGGGGTATAGTACAAACTATACTCCCTTGGGTTGTCACTTAAGATCAATCCTGTTAATTAGACAAACTGGTAACTGTAAGCAAAGTCGTGTTACAATTTAGTAGCCTTGTAAATGATAAATGCACCACATCCCTCATTTAACTTCCCAAATGCCCAGAGAGCGCTAAATCCCATTATTCTTATCTACTAACACTTTAAATACATGATGGGCGGGAAGTAATCGTCTCATCTTTTTGCATTGCTGTTTTCTCTTTGAGGTTTGGTCAATTTCTCTTTGAAGTTTGTTCGTCTTTTATTTAATGTTTGGACGTCTCTTTGGTGCTTGGTAATCTCCTCATCAGATTAGTAATATTCTCTTTAAAGTTTAGACATCTTGTTCAATTTTGGTGCTCTTCTAATTGATATTTGGACAACTCTTTGGCGTTTGGTAATCCTCTCTTTAACGTTTGGCCGCCTCTCTGAAGTTTTTTCATCTTCACTCAAAAGCTTAATCATCATCTTTTTGAATTTTGGTTACTTGATGATGCCATCATTTCTTTCATCTTTTCTTTTCACATTAGGAATAAGAACATTTTCTGCTCAGGATTATCCTCTCAATTTTTGAACAGAGAGATAGTGTTAAGAAATAATCTAATAGAAACAATTCTTGGAAATCGCGTACCTTGATGTATACCTTATCTTTTCTTTAGTCTTTTTTGTTCTTGTTGAACATTACACCATATGCATCTGTCAAATTAAACCCAAAAGAAAAAACAGATCTGGTCCTGGCTTTTGTTCTGATCATTTCTCTAGATCTTGTCAAGTTTCTGTGCCTGTTCTGTGTCTAGTTCTCGATAAGGTTTCATATTGTGTATTCGTTTTGAGCTCTGGCCTAGGAGGAGCATGTATAGAGAGATAAAGATATTTTTACGCCTCCGCCATCTCTAGTCAAATTTACATCCATAAAATCCTTACATTTGCTTCATACAATACATCAATTTGCATCTGGTTTTTTATTTTGCTAAATATCCTTTAAAGTTACTTCTAAACAAAATTACAGGATTTATTGGAGATTTAACCTGAATCTGCAGTAGTTCTCATCTCAAAATGCTGACATTTATGCCAATTTAAAACTTTCAATGCTTAATTGCATTTAAATAACGTTCTGGCGAAGCGGGGTACAGAGTGAGAGGGAGAAAACGTAGACACAGAATAGGAGAGAAAGACAGAGAGACAGAAACAGACAGACAGAGAGAGAGAGACAGAGAGAGAAAGAGTTTCAGTGTCACAGATCAAATGTATCAAATATTCAACTCCATAGTTGTTTTCTTTTTAAATTGTCAAAGTTTGATCTTCAAACCGTTCATGAAAGCTGTGGAATTGCGCCTACCTGATATGTATGGACTGGCCCCAAGATTACCACCCCAGTCGCACGGCTGTTTGTGAATCCCTACGTTATGTCTCGAAAACTAAAGTTGTAGCGCACACCATGGCCTGTTTTGGTGTAATAATTGAGTTTTAATTCTCAGGATCATCAGTGCTTTTAATTTATGTCAAATTAGCTTTTAGACAGCCATCAGACAATAGTTAGTGATCAATTAAGGTCATCATGGTAGAACTGATTTCATTCCAACTGAATTGCCCAGAATCCACTGTTTCCTGAGGATATTGAGTAAGAAGGTGGATAATTACATTGAATGCAATTAATTTTGTATTTGACTGCCCATTGAGTTTACTCCAAATTTGGCTTCAGGGAATGCCCCAACTTAAATCGTAAAAGAACGTGATTGAGGACATGTTCATCGATGAATCAAGACCTGCTTTAATACAAAATAAAATGCCAGAATACAAGGTAAATTTTGGCAAAGTTGAAAAAAGCCATCATCACAACCATGACTTTATTGATTTATAGCGTTACAAGGTGTCGTATGAGGTGACATACTTATAAGTCCACGAAATGCACCATTATGTTCACAGGACTTCCTGTTTATGAAAAATTAAACTCGAGCACGTTATTTCTCCTTGTGTACAGTAAATTTCCAACAGTGTATTGTAAACTCCGTATTTAAGCTCCTTTAAGTCAAATGTCTGTTACTAGTGTTTACAATTGTTGTCCAAAACAAAGGTTCTGCTCTAGTGATACAATAAACGGTCTAGCCAAATCGGAGGGAGGAATTAAGTGTGGATAAAACATTCAACTTCATAGTTCAAAGACTTGCCATACATCCTTCAGTGCGACCAGGATACAAATTGACACACGCGTCGTGGATGACAATTTAAGTCTTGATCTGAGAAGTAAGTGATGAGACTAAAATCGATTAGTTACAAATGTACAAAAGTACTGATGGTATTTATGTATTTTCATGACCAATCGTAGCCAGAAAAAACAAAAACTCTAGAAAATTCCTTTTGAAAGCATCCAGTGCAATATTGTCAGAGTTTGTAACTCCTCAGGCTCCAAAAACTATAACGTCCTCGGTCACATCAACTTATCGATCAAGTTTCCTTTCCAGGACGTTAAAAGCATCCTCTGTGACATTGATTATGTTTTAAGGTAATATGAGTCTGATAGAATGGTAATGATGTTAACTACCACGAAGTAGCAGCGTACTGCAAACAGGCATCAGACATGGAAAGAAAGATAGTAGCAGACTTGTGTTTGCTTTTACGCTGTAACTAGTAGAACCCAACTGATAAAGGATTTAGGCGGATTAACGGCAGAGAACGTTGACTGGGCCGAAGCCAGTGGTCTCCATTATTAAGTGCCCTCCAAAACTGAGTATGCAAAAACGTTGTTTGTATTTAAAAGTCTTGTTCTCAAGCAGAGCACATGAGACTATAAGGATGAGAAGGGGAATGGTAGAGACTGATTGCCCGCAGTGCAGCATGTGTGGTATAATTTATACATTATACTTAACTTTATACTTATTCATTCCGAACGATTGTGACTGTCTTAGTGAGCTCCCTGTTATTAATATGGTTTAGTTATCACCTACGTTATTGCTCATATTGTTTCACTTGTTCCAGCACAAATTGCTAAACAATTTGAGTCACAAAAGCAACACGGAGATGAGCTTAAAAAAAGTTATTATTGTGACCACCGGAGCTTCAAACTCGGTTCTCTCGACTGCATGTCAGCTTTGGGTTTTTTGACTCTGTTTCCCCTTGTCGGTCTTTCTGATTAGTAATGTTTATGTTTGTTTTGCACCAGTCTCCAAATTTCTTTTTATATAGCTTATCCATAGAATAGTAACACTATTACTTGCCTTTAACACTTATTCTATCGTATTACTCAAGCCTGGTAGTTCGAAAATTCACGAATGGATCATTCTTGCTCTTAAAAGAGCGGTTAAGTTAGAAATATAACATTTTATTTGTTACACGCTAGTCTAACGATACTACAATCAAGAATGCAAACTGCTTACATTATCTATCGTATAGGGTGATCTTGATCTTTCTTTATTTTGTAATTTTCTACGAGGACGTATCTGTCTAGAGTTACTTTCCTATTGTACCCTTAGGGGATCACAATCTTTGTATATGGTTGTGCAAGTTAGTCCTAAAAATTGCCTCGTTTCAAAACACTGAACAAAGAGTTACGTAAAAGAATTTTAGGCCATATATGAAGAATACGCCATCTTGTTTTGTAACTTAATAAGTAATTTATTTGATAACTTATACTGATGTCTTGTGCTGGGTGACTTCGTAAGCGAAAATAACTGCGGTTTATCTCTGGGATAGGAAAAATAATTTTAACCGGGACTAGTTGAACACTAAGCGCTTTTATGTCGATAAACGCAAGAACCATACCTACAGGCCAGAGCAACTCTTCTGAGAAAGATTTGTGTTACTTTTGCACTACTCATGTTTACTGAGCCAACTCAAAGGTTGCTTAAAGTGACTAACGTTGTCCCCATTTGTTGTTCTCCTCACCGTTTTGTGAATGTGACTGGGACTTTGAGCATGGGATCGCCATTCCTCAAATGACTCCATCTTGGGCAATTCCATTTAATTGCTGTCTTTTGAAATTGTGTAATTGTCATTTCATGTGTTCATGTATTTGGAATATTCCAGGAGTTGCATAAATTGAACTCATGGCAATGTTCCTATTGACATATAGCCAGTCAGATAAAAGACCTTGACAAACACCGTTTGTGATTGACAACTTTCAAGTATCGCTTCTTTAAAAACGAGTGCGGTGGTAATCATAGACGATCTTGAGGTAATGATCTTTTCGTGATTGATTCAAACTTTAAGTCTGTATTTGACCTTGGTGTTATGGAGACGGCCTACATTCGGAAGTAGAAAACTAGCCTTTGTAGACAGAATGAATTCGTTGTTGTATTACGATGGTTTAACTAGTCCTTTTTCCTTCTCTTTCTTCTGTTTTCTCATTCCTTTGATCATTTTCTTACTTAATTTTCAATCCTACGCTAGAGTAAAAATTTAACATTGATGATTGTTATCGTATTCCGGACAAATTATGTGACTAACAATAACATACCTACCAGTCATTTCAGATTCTAAAGAATGTGTTTTCTTATTGCTACGTATCGGACCGACTTCTCCACAGGCTATCCGTAAGAAAGAAAATAAAAAGACAGTCTTTTCGTTGATACCTGCTCTGTAATAATATATTTGGTCACATAACGAAGACCTTGTGGGTCAAACGTTTGCAGATGGATCCAATTGCCAGGTCATGGAGGGGGTGAGGGGCTTGAGGAGCAATTCTCCCACCTTGTCAGAAAAAGTCTTAGAGATTTTGAAAATCAGTCCAGAACACGTTGACGAATAGGTTGGATAAACTCTGATGTATAGCATAATGTAATCTTTTATATTATACAATATTGGAGTCGCATTTGAAAGCCGAAGAAAAGTACTTGTCCCCAGACTCCTGGTCAAAAGCCAACACTCACTAACAATGTATAAAATTATACATAACGCAAAAATACACCATCATTTTGATGTTTCGATAT
>JANTCA010007927.1:0-28779 GCA_024741275.1 Chironex yamaguchii
AACCAAGTTTAATTGTTACTAAACCATGTTTAATGGTTACTAAACCAAGTTTCATGGTTACTAAACCAAGTTTAATGGTTACTAAACCAAGTTTAATGGTTACTAAACCGAGTTTAATGGTTACTAAACCAAGTTTAGTGTCTTTAGTTGTTTGCAAATACACAATCCATAATATCCAATAACGGTGTTTGCATGGATATTGTCATAATCGCAAGTGTTAGGCGGAACAGAGGTTACCACATCTCACATGCTTGCATTAATTTTTGCCTTAGTGGGAAAATAGCGAAATTTATCTCTCTTTAAGGAAACGTTTTATTGCCAAGATTCGAATTTTCCACTGCCGCAGTGTATGATTTTTTACAAAACTGTCATAATTTTATGTTAGCCTGTAGATTTTACGGCCTGAAGAAGTTCTGTGCCAAATTTTGTTTGTAGTCGTACTGCTGAAGTAAAACATCCACTTGTAGCATCTGGAAACCGAAAATTAGTTTTAATTAATGTTTTGAAGGTATCAGACATTTCTCAAAATATCACAGAATAAATATGATTATCGTATTCTCTTATAGGAAATATTTTGTACAACTCACAGCAGCGTTAGAACACATGCACTCAAGGAGAGTGATGCATCGAGGTATATAAGCATCATAGTTCTGCTTTTTGTTATTTTATTTATTCCTTATACATTTTCCTAGGAATCCTGCTTATAGTATATGTTATGTAAGCCATGAACTCTTTCAACACATCCTAACTTCATTCTTTCCAACCACCAGTCACTAACTGAAACGTATTTTATTAAACTTTGGCCGTATATTTTTGGTCGGAAATCGATTTTAAAGTATAACTGTTATCCTATTTACACGAGTGTGGGCTAGATTGGATTGAAAAGTATCCACATGCTCTTAGATCTGATCCTAAGCGTTTACACGGAATGCAATCCAGGTAGGATCTGTATGAGATCACCGTTAAGGGCAATCCTAAATGTGTTCGGGTTGCGGATCCAGAAGTATACGGATCCACCAGTTGTCTTGCAAACGCAAGATCTATTCGTACTCGCTTGGATGCGATCCAGATGTTGTCTTTTTCGTACAAATAGGATCAGTGTGGCAGTGTAGACAGAATGTAATTTGATCAAAGTTGAAGGAAGTTGACCTTTAAAGCTGTGTCATAGAGCATATTTTGTCGAATCAAAAACAAACAGTCCAGACAGAAAACGATGTGTCAAAAATAGATTACGCTTTTTCCCTGCTTGGTTGGATTTCCTTACGTAACAGTAGGAAGGATCCTTTGCTTAACTTGGATTGAACCAATTTGAACTGCGTTTTATAACCTAAGGAAAGCCATTACTCTGCATGCAATCACTATTGTGTAGTTACTCGACATGCCATCTAAGACAAAATTTGAGCTCTGCTGAGAAAGTGGATTCACAAGGTTCCGTCAACCATATCGTATTCGCGTAGATTGAGATATTTATAACAATCCTGTATTATTTGTAAAGTGATAGGCACATTTGTTAGATATTTCTAATGGTCTACGTAAGAACTTGAAATTGACTCAAGGCTAAACAAGAGTGTTAAACGTAGACAATATATTTGTTATAATTGCAAGGAATGCAGAGAAGATGAGCAGTGGAAGTTATTATGCATGCTTCTCTTTCGTTAACTGCTAAAGTATTTATGATATGTGCAGGGACCACTCCAGTCCTTTGACCAGCTTTTAACCATTTCCTAACAAAGGTAGTGTGTAATCAAATGATCATCGTAATTGCCCAATTCTAAGTTTAAAAATTTCTTTCTTAGTCCACGTAACTTATGTTTTATTTTGCAGATATCAAGCCGGCAAATGTTTTCATCACTGCCGATGGTGTGGTTAAATTAGGAGATTTAGGACTTGGTAGATATTTCAGTTCCAAAACAACTGATGCTTATTCTTTAGGTAGGTTTATGAATGATTTTTCAGTATTTGACAATGCGTATTATGACCTAGAAGTAGGTTTATGAATGATTTTTCAGTATTTGACAATGCGTATTATGAACTAGAAGTAGGTTTATGAATGATTTTTCAGTATTTGACAATGCGTATTATGACCTAGAATCATTAAGTTTATTGTGATTTCTGTTACTTCCTTATGAGGGCGAGGTGAAAGATGTATTCTTATCAACTTCTCTCGAGCGTATTGGATTGGTATTATTATTGTAAATGGATTAAGCTCTTTTCGTGTTGATTTTGCTTTACGACATTTCCCCTTGTATCTTTTTGCATTCAGTGGGAACACCATACTACATGTCACCCGAGAGAATTCATGAAAATGGATACAACTTCAAGTCGGACATGTGGTCCCTTGGTTGTCTGTTGTACGAGGTAATGATCATTCTACATCATGTTACTGAAGGTGATATACCTAAGCTCACCTTCTTGTGCTATTCCCCTTCTTTACTGTCGACCAAGTCAGTCCTAGACCAAATAACTGTGAAAGGTAAAGTTACCCCTGTTATGACCACCGAACCTTGGAACCGGTATCTCTAGCCTGCAAACCCGACGCTTTTTCACCGAGCAAACGGCTTACCTTGTTTATTTCGGGTTTTTATTTGATTTTCGACTTCACTAATCATATTGCTTATAATTGGTGATCTTAACTAGAAAAGCTTTTACCGTATTTAGCGTTTACTTCATCGAATAAGGATTCATCGTTAAGTGGGCAAAATGAGCTGTCCTGGAAATTTCGCCGTCCAAATTCAATAGTAAGCGATTAAAGGTGTAATACAGAACCCAATATAACACTTGAAAGGGTCTGTGTATTAAGATAACCACAGCATACACTACCTTTTCATAACTGCAGGATTTTCAAACTCGGTAGAGTGTTTTCCAGATAACCAAATACAATTTTATACTAAACGTGGAGGTTTATGTTTTGGTAAACGTAGGGATGCTATGTAGTAACTTTGAATTGTCCGTTGATGAGAATTTAATGGTAGTATATTGCGATGTTAAGGTTTTAGTCACAAAATCTTTTAATAAAGAATTTTTTTAACTCAAATCTTACCATTTTGTATGAATCATACGTACGGTTTTATTTTTTGATGTTATCAAAACTTTGTTGTCGAAATCAATAGCTTTTTCCTCGCTGTTACGTAAATAAACGAACCATTGAAAAGTGGACCACTGTCCATCCAGACAACATTTTCCGTTACTTTCAATTTTAGTAGACAGCCCGCAATTTCCACACTGCACAAACAAGGCATATATTAAACTCCCTTTGCTCTGGTACAGCTGCATAAAAAGTACGGATCGATGTTGGATCCGTTACACTAGATCGGATCCAAATCAGTATTGTTTACACTGGAAACTTACTGGAACGGTTTCACCAAGTAGCGCTGTTTGGCGCCGTCGTAAATCGGCCTCGAGACGAGAAATTTCATTGTCTTGTATCTGAACCGTACCGTGTGGATCCGTATCGGTCGTTTTTAAGTGAACCCAAACGGACTTAAACTAGCACCGCTTGAAGAGATATCCCAAACCGGACAGATAGCGGATCCATATCAGTACGGATCCAGTAGTCCAGTGTAAACGGAAAGCCTATTTGTACGGACTGGATCCGTACTAATGTAACCGCGTTCTTAGTGCCCAACGGATGTTCGTATTCTCAGGTATCGCTGTACTAACTACCATGGCTACAGACAGAACGCTACATCACGTTTATAGACATTTCAACTTAACCGTAACAGTTAATTGGAGCCCTTGAAATGACTACCTTGTACTTTTGTTTTAGATGGCAGCGTTACAGTCCCCTTTCTATGGAGATAAAATGAATCTTTATTCGCTGTGCAAAAGAATCGAACAATGTGATTATCCGCCACTTCCATCAGAGTATCACTCAGAAGAGGTAAGTAATCGCCAGTGAAAACGAGGATAGTTTAAAACGAGGACAGTTGTTGACAGGATATAAGCTCTATATGGGGAAAATGGATCAGCGCCACAGTTGAAAGTGTTTGCCGATTGAGCGTCATTTTGTCTCGTCTGCCCCGAGATTAAAGAGCAGGTGGCACACTTGTCAGAGGGACTACAATTACTCTGACTGATGCTTATGTAAGCATTACTGCAGAAGGAATTTCTCCCAGAAATATACGGCAGTCTGCCGCAGAAAGTTACAACTTGTAAATTTTTTTCGGCTGCTTCTTGATCCAAATAGTGATGTGGATTCGCACCACGAAGGTAATGGATTCCTCCCAGGTCCAATCTCTACCCTCCCACCAGATCAAGTCTAAATGGAGTCAGTAGTATTTGGGTGCTCCTCGTAACAGACAAGCAGGAGCTGGTGAACACACAACCTTATCGGCGGACGTAAAAAATCTGAAACCGAATTTGATGTGCTCCAATTTATGCTGATTGCCGTATAATTATTTCACCGTCAAATCTTATATACATGAGTTAGTAAAAAGGAAAGTCTACAAAATGACTAAAGTGAAACGGTTTTTGTCTTTGTTTGCACCTGGTACATAAAATGTGGCAGATTAGGTTGGGTTCAGATAGGATGATTTCTGCAGGTCAGAATAAACTCAGTAATCAAGAAACGATAAAGTTTTTATTTATGGCTTTAACTGTGCATATGAAAACTACAATTGTTAGAACTGTGTTGTTTGTACTGTACAATTTGAAGAGAATAACGTGTCATTTTCAATTTTTCGTTGTACATTATTTGTGCTGTTGACTTATTCTTAGTCGAACTATGATTTATGGCACGTGCTTTCGAGAAACCGAGTTTTTTGTGACCTTTCAGTGGATTGGTATTTCATTTTGATCGATGATGTTTTTATTCATGTGTAAGAAATAAGTGATTTTCTTTTTGCCTCTCGCTAGCTAAGACACCTTGTTGATGTCTGCATTAATCCAGAACCAGATTCCAGGCCAAACATCACGTATGTGCACGACATCGCCAAGAAAATGTTTGCCGTAAAAGTTACATAACTCAGGTGATATGTCTGGAGTCAAAAACCTGATTGGATGACATTCAGTCACGTGGTGATAGTACTAAAGAAGGTCTTCTATGAAAAAAAGTATTTGTTGCTTGTTCGGAAATGGTTTTTTGTCGATTTATGTGGACAGTTTTGTCACTCGCATTCTATTCTAAACTATTTATTTTGAGTTTCTACTCTCCGCATACCTTTTTCATAATTCGACTGCCTGCATTGAGTTTTTCATTAAGATTTTTAATGTCAAATATTATAATTATGTTTGAAGCACTTTCAAAAAGGGGCCGCGCCAAAAACTTTGAAGTGGGGCTTTAAGTTACTAGAGTAATGATACGAGTGTTCTTGCTTATTTTTACGACAGTTTCTTAATAAAACAAACGAGAACTTTTTCCTTTGTAAAAAAGGGTGGGTATAGTCTCCAGCCGCCCTTTGGCGCCTTCCATGACAAAGAAGTCTAAAATTATAGACACCTAACAGTGCAGAGAAGAACTCGGCTATATACCTAGTGTTACACATATGTGAATTGTTGAGTACAGTAAAGTGTATCGTCAATCGATCGTCAGGCCGACCAGTCAGTGTTTTATAGTTCAAGTAAAGTGACATTATATAATAATTGAGCGTCAATTTATCGCGACATCGTTACAGAGATTGTGCCATTCCAACTGAAGGCAACTGAAGTAGTCAGGCTGTTGTTGTAAATCTGATGCCAACCATGTTGGCATGCAAAGATCTCTAATAATGAGATTACTTATTTCGCCTTCGCTTCTTCGCAGACTGACAGAAAGACGTCTGTTGTTTTAGTTCCGCTGTTTATATCTCTACAATCCTCGGTGGCTAACGTGTTGTTGGTAAATGTCTGACACAGTTCTCGAAGAAGATACCGGTGTCATACGATCATTGTAGTTTGTGATGAAAAAATTTATCCTTTTTGCTGTCGTGTAACGAAAATGTTGTGCCAAACAAGATTTGACGCTACTTTACTGTATAGTGTTACCGCTAGACTTGTTTCTACAACAAGTGTATTATAGCCTGTTGTTACCATAATTGGTGCACACGATGGGCATCTAACTCCATGGTATGTTTTTATGTACTTGAAGTAGTTATGGCCATTTTTCCTCACTTTGAACTCGATAATGATGTAAGGTTTGACTAGTAATCTATTTTTTCTTATTTTGGAGGTGTAAAGACACTGTAGTTAAGACTAGCCGTATTTTTCAATGTGTTCATTATTGTTAGTTGTAATGCTGTAGCTTACTTTGATGACTTCAATCAATTTGCTTCTTAAGCTGTATACTGCAATCGTAACAAGTACTGCTTTGAAAAGTTTAGTAGAGAAACACGTTCTTGTTCACACAAATATCGACTTGTTACCTAGATATACAACCGTCGTTTAGTTCACCAGCACACGGATACAGTATATCATTAAGTCCCTAGGTGCCCTCGTTATGCAACAAACAGGGTTGTCGGTGGCTCAGCCCACCTACTGTAGCATTTGCTGTACCGGGACATGCGACTTGAGAACTAACGTAAAGGAGTTGGGTATTCTATACGTTAAATGGTGCTAGAGCATACTGATTTTACACTCATGCTTGTTGACCCCTCCTGCGTTTCTACGCACATAGTTATATTCGTGATTTAGATCCTTTAGTTTACAACCGTTAGCAAAAGGGAGTAGTTAGCCCTCCTACAAACGTCCATTTGTTTCCTCAAGAGTTGTTGCGTCCCCTGAATACATTAATTTTTTTTATTTGGCTTGGTCTGTACTTTGTCTGTTATGTCATGTTTTTGTCGTGTATAAGGTTTTACTGTATAACGTGGTTACAGTTGTGCCATGGCGCACGATAATTCTTTCGAAAGCACCACGTGCCTGGATATATTCTTTAGAAAGCCGGACTTTCGTTTGCAGCTAGATTGTGTAGATATTTGATGTCTTGTATCTGCTAAACAGGCATCGATCTAAAGCACTCGTATTGTTGATATGACAAACGTTTTGTTGTCTTGTCTCTGCGTCTTATGTCTTATTATGATCTTGCTATTGCTTTTACGCCTCCATCCGAAAAATATTTTGAGCCAGAAGGCAAGTCTTCACAAAGACTTGTGGAGTTTGACACTTAGGATAGACGGATAGCCGTGTGGATTCTTTATCATTTTGAAATTTTGGTAATGCTATGTTTTATAAAACCACAACTAGCCAGGAAGTCCACATTGGGATAACACAGTTGCCATGGAGCCTATTAGTGCAGGTCATTTGAATATTTAGAAACTGCGAATTTCTTTGGCTGGTTTTGCGAAAGTTTGGACTCCCGGAGTGCTTAGTAGTAGCTAACTTTATTGCCATATGTCGAGTCTGATAAGCCCAGCATGATCATCATTTGCAATATGCCCTGATGTAAACGTTAATGCTTTGTTTGACTTAAGTTTGCCATTGACGGGGCAGTAGTATGATCATTGAATATGGTAATGTTTGGTTGCTATTTACAAGGTATTAAAGCGCATGTCCTGTTCTTTCAAATGAGAACAACATTTTATTGAGGCGACTGGAAATAGCATCGCACATCATAATCTTCCTTTTTCTGACTCAAGATCATGTCATGGCCTTTCTAGAAAGTGGTCAACCGGAATACGTCATCATTGGCTGCAAGACCTGATGTAAGCATCAGTGCCGCAAATCGGACAGCTGTACTGGGGTTAAGACCCACTTAATTGTAGAATAGGTAAGAGCTGCACTTTTATGTATGCTTAAAACCAAATCCCAACCATTTCTATCACCACAGCACTGGATATAAATACAAGCAATGCAAAAAACACACACACACGCATGCTCTGTTAGTCGCGCAGAATCTTAAACATAGTATCTTCCTTCCAAGACCTTTCACAGTTGGGTTGTCTTCAGCTTAGACATGTTACGTCACGTGTTAGCAGACACCTTGCTCACAAATACTGTGAATGCGGATAATAGGTCGGCAAAATGTTGCCTTGATATACTTTATCACTTGAAGTAAAATGTCAAAATAAGCGACTAAAATAGACAAACAATAGTCGCTTTCGTTTAGTGTCCAATTATATAGAAAATATAGATATCTGTACTCAGAAATCGTAATGGACGTCGTTAAACGGACGTTCGTATTTTGTTCCTATTAGCTAGAGAAGCATATTAGTAAACAGTTTCACACCATGAGCAAGAGATATCCTTCGGACATAGCTGTGAAACTGAAACACATTAGCAAAAATGTTCGTTGTCGTTCTGAAATTCACAATGTGAACAATTTTCATAAATGACATGGCTCTTAAAATAAAACACTAACGATGCCTCGTCATGTTATTTACTTTAAAGAAAGTGGCACCTGTCGAATACTTAACTTCAATCTAGTGATGGATTATAGTGCTTCGGTACCGTACCACGTGACCCATGACCCAGTACTTTCTAGTTTAACAGTATTAGGATTAAAGTTTAAAATACATCAAATTTTGACCACGAGTATAGCCGACTTCGATTCATGGTTAATTATGTACAGTTAAAAAATCAACTAGTTTGAAAATGGAAGAAGCTATAAAGACAGCGTTTTAAAAGAGAAACTCCGAGGCCTCCCCAAAGACTTAAAAGACCCAAACGACAGTCCAAAGTAGTATCTACTATGTAGTAATTACTGATGTCATTCATGTGAATTGTAGTCGAGCCACCGGCCCAATAAATAAATAAATAAATAAATCTGACGTAGTGACTGGGAGTGCGAAAGCAAGAGAAATTTCCAGTATCCCGAAATGAGCAAATATTCTTGTTCTTGTATTCTAAATGAGACGACTACCGTGGGATAATTCATTTTGAAAGAATTTTCACAGTTCGCTTTACTTTCGTAGGTAGCTGTGAAAACACTTATTTAGGCTGGCTATCAAGAAAGACTGCTTACTGTCTCGATGACAGGCACGATTTGTTGAGCACATTGCTAAGGCCTTGTAACCAGAAAATTCGCATGATGGGTTGTTTTCTTCTTCAAAAGAGCGATAAAGATTTGATCTTTTGCAATTGCTGTTAAAGTACTGCGATCTAGTTTAGCAACATGCATGACATTGGGCAATCGGAATGAGGGGTATGATAGTTGCAGAGAACTGGTTAGGAATATATTCGGCAGCCAAGGGCTGTTTAAAATGCTCCTAGTACCAAAAAGTGTAAAACTGTGCTGTGCATTAATCATGACTAGCAATGACAATACTATATCACAGTACTAGGTCCAGTACTAGAACGACGATACTTAACTTCAAATAAAAATCATGCAAAATAGGTCAGTAATATGAGAAATGAAGATACCTTTTTAATAAATGGCAATGTCAAAACAAACAAAAATATAAGGGACTAATAAATGCAAACCATGATACCAGACACGTGTTAACAAACATACCAGCTCATGGATCGGGAGGAATCCTTTGTTGAATCGTCATATTTCTGTACTGAGTCTGCTAAAAGTTCTACATTGGATCAGTTTCTACTGGAATGAAATAAAATTCGCATTACTTTTGCTAGTACACTGAAGCCTAAAGAAGGAGATCAGATAAATCATTACAAGCGAAGAGATCAAACTGTTCTATATCTTCATATATGTCATCATGTTTAGATACTTTAAACTCCTTTTGCATTAGAAATTAGAAGAGTTAGTATTAATGAGCAGTTTCTCCTTAAGAACAACTTGGACAGATAAAAACACGTTGGTGTGGCCACCTCAGTGACTTGTTTTAATGGCTTTTACCTATAGTTGTAAACTGAATTTGGGTTCAAGTTTCTCTTAGAGACTGAAGTACGTTTCGACTAAATGTGACTTTTCTATTTTATTCACACAGCAATTTTTACGGAAGTAGGCAACATTTGTAAGTAATTTGGTGTTTGTAAACTTACTACGGTACAAACAACTGAACTTTACGACACATCTATCTTCTACCCTAGCAATTTCTTTCTCAGCGGCTGAGTATTGCTGCCCTACATGGCTTGCAATCGTGCCTACAGGGAGCTAGACACAAGCATTAAGGAATGTATGAGGCTTGCCACAGCTTGTATAAAATCAACACCAGCAGTGATCGTTCCAATTGTCAGTGTCTTGAAGCAACCAGACATTCTCAGGAGATACAAATATTCCAAAGAACCAACTCATCTCCTTCAAAACACACTGTGTCCAACCAATCAAAGGACCCAAAGACAAATCCAGGAGACAATTTACGTCATAGGTAAAAGTGTCATTAACAGCCATCCAGGGTCACCTTATGACTGACTCCAGTCTGCTTGGAAGGAACGCTTAAGAGCTTCAAACTAGTACCTTTGCAGCTTCATTCAAGTAACCTTACCTCTACATCCTGCACTGTTTAGGTATTTAATTTAATGCATTACGTCTGTGGTGCAGACGGCAGCTTCTCGGACGCTCACCGAGAATGGCGTAACATTGAACACAAAATACGTACGTTTAACAAAAGCAATCTAGATTTTTATGACTAGAAGTCATAAAAGCTGACGAGAAGAAAATCCAGGTGACCAAAGAATCATCAACACCAAATACTGTTTCTAAACTTCCTTCTTTTCTTGAATTCTTTAAATTATTCTTGAAGTAATTGTCTCGCTTTATCACAAATTTTGCCACAATTGCTACTCATCTTCTTGTTTTTACAAAAAAAATTGAAGAAATGGACCTGGAGTAATCAATATCAAGCTGTTTTTGACAGTCTGAAATACGCACTAACAAGCAACTCCATCATTGCCTATTTTGACCTGAGAAAAAGCAACTGAAATTATTGTCGATATCACTCCAGTTGACTTAGGAAAGATTTTTTAAAAATCTGTGCCTTGTGAGTCACACATTATCCGATGTAAAACACAGATATTCGCAAAGGGAAAACATTTATGGAGCTCAGTTAATAACATAGCAGACTTCAAAGCTATGGAGATGATTCTAATTTATCCTAACCAAAAAACCCAGCACGAAATGAATGGTAGCGTTTAGGCTTACAAAATTATCACTTTACAGTCACGTTTAAACCTTGAAAGGATAATCCCGCAGATTTTACGATGAGACATGCAATCAGCGGTTCAGAAAAGAACACAAAACAATACAGAAGAGAATGGCAACTCATATCACTCTTGAAAAGTCATGTCACGCTTGTCGCCTGACGCCTGTGAATTGTAAAGAATTTCTTATTGCAATCTTACTGTATTCAATTATGACTGAACGTAGATTGATAATTACCAATGAAATATCAGAGATACCAGTCGAACAGAATTTCAGAACAGTGAAAGTGGAGCTAACCTTGACTGGAGATATACTTTGAATTACAAAATCTTTGTAATTCCCCAAAAACTTAGAAATCGTATAGCCAAGACCGTGTAGAACATCAAGCAATTGTCAAACTAAGGCACTTAGGGAGAAACGTGATCGAATTTTCGGACAAAGGACGACATTTTAATGGATACTGATTAAAGGATTTCAGAAATAAACTTCATTTTTGCCATCACAAAATTACGCCACACAAATTCTGAAGTCGAGAAGTTTACAAGAACACTGGGCAAACTGTGGAATTCTAAGTGCAAGCTAAGAAGACCCGAAACAAATAATTTTCACGCTATTCCGCGATTGTGGCAATGACACAATAACAACAGGACAGATATTTGCAACGACGCCTGCAGCACGGAGGCAGCTGGGCGACCACTCCCTGCCGTTAGCTAACGGGGGAAGCGGCGGCAAGATGTGCCCCTTTATGTAAACTTATGATCACATCTTCTTTTGATATTTCATAGCAATTGTGACATTTATCCAAGAAAAATAGAAGTGACCAAGATCTCAGTTCAGTTATCGATCAGACAGCGAGCAAAGCATACATGTTACAAGGTACTCGCCTAGAAATTACATTATCCTCCGTATTAGCAGAAACAACATTTAGTGCCATTCTCCCTTCTCACCATTGCTCTCTTTTAAGATGGTTGCCAAAAGGATTATTTTCCATGAGCCTAAATCTAACAAGATTGGGCTCAAAATAAGTGTTGCTAAAGTTGCTAAACTAAGTTAACGCGGAATGGAAAATCCTTTTAAGCAACGTTAACACCGATTTGCTTCGGTATTTGTTTTTACTGCATTCCCTCTTCTTATCCTTGCTCTCTCCTTCGATGGCTGCCAAAATGATTAATGATTTCAAGTTATAATGCTTATGAAAGGGTTTTAGGAAATAGGAGATGTCCAAAGATGTTTCAAAAGAATTAGCCTTCATTTTGGCTACGGGTCAGCTTATGATAAAATGTTTTCGTTAAGCAATCATTCCTTTTCGCTCACAATTTAATCCATGTTATGTAGTGCGGGAGAGAATCCCAAATAAAGCATCTCCAAATAATCAATACAAGAAGTGGCATTCATGTCAACGATAGTTATTGCACAATCATCTGACCAATGATTTGAGGAAGAGATGGAAATGTTTAGGATCAAGGTAATTACAGAGAAAATTAATCAAACCTACACAATGAGGAAGAAAGCAGTAAACTCGTAAAATTCATGAAATTACATTGTGATAGATCCAGCGTTATGTAAGAAACATAAAGAAACTTAAAATCCAATTTACTAACAAAAAGGAAAGTTCAATGTACATGAGCATCAGACTTTACCTGATACGGAGGTCTTGAGTATCTGTTCCAGTTGCTGAGCGCCTAATCCTAACGATGAAAGTTCAGTGATGTCTCCATAACTTTCACCATACTCATACTAACTTATCAGTAACATTATTTTATAACCTTTATAGATGATAGTCAGACTTATCGAGTTAAATCTTGTGACTGTTACCAGATGTTAGCAAAATAATCACCGCAAAAAATTCCTAACTCGATTCTTCCTAGCGATCTTATGAGCTTGAAACTTGAATTAACCGATGATCTTCCTTATTTTGCATTTATTGTCATTTTCTATTATACTTAGTGATATTTAATTGCTGATTTTAACATTTTAAATGCTCCTGGGAGACAAATGAGAATAAATAAAGTCTTTTTAATCCAAAGCAAGCAGGATCAAGATACCTTTCACCTTTACGAAAGACCACCAAGTTTCTAAGGCAGTGAAATAGCTGTCTTTGTTTTCTTAGTCAAGAGAGTATTTCAAGAGAAAAGAAACAGCACTGAGACTATCTAAAAAACTCCCAAGAGCATTTATGAAGTCTAAACTACATTTTAGCAATACTTCCTTTCAAAAAACAGTACACATTTCGTCTTGAAGAAGTAGCACGTTACGAAGAGCCACGTTGAGTAAAAAGGTGCACAACATGCTTCCTTACGTTCCCTTAAAACAATCTTTTTGTGGTACAAAACTTGAAAATCGGCTTGAAAATTTGAGACATTGCGCTGAAAACATACTTAAAAGCTTTTTTCGTCTGACACTCCTCAGAGAATGAATCGTCAGGAAGGAAAGTATTTGTATATGGCAACCTATTTATACGAAACATGTCGCAAAACTAGCCAATCATAAGCAAGAAAGGAAACAAGGAAAGAGAAAATGAAGAAACAAAACATTATTGGAAGAGTCCAATTCAAAGAACGAACTCTTTCTGCCTACAGAGCACTGGTTTTGTTGTTTTAATGTAGACAGACTCCAGTACACTTAGATGAAAGGACGATCTAGCTGTGCCAATTATCCCGAAATTTTCGTCCTTATACATTTTGGCGCAGTCTGAATTTTCTAGTGAATGTTGGCCTTTGGCAGAATCGCATGTTTTGGCAGTCATTTTCGCTTTGCAAGCGCAAGTTGGCTGTTCTCTAGGAGGAATTGATGCTTGGCGTACAGTGGCTGCAACATGTTGTTTGATCCTGTCATCCAATTTTTGAGAAGTGCAACCTACACACCGAGCTTCACATCGGCACAAAAATTCATATACTACTAAGCTTTTTTGTGTGGTAGGTACGCAATCCTTGTGAATGGATGGCAAGGTCTTCCTAGTTGTGAAGACAATTCTTGGATTGACAGCAAAGAAACACCTAACTATAGCTTTCCTAAGCTGTGTTTCTATTCGGATAGAAACATTGCTTAGCCAAGGAAGTTTCAAGTATACAGGATTTTATTTTCCCTAGTTCAGAATTTAATTTAGATTTTGAACAGACACAAAGTGCCCTATGGGCAAGTGTTCTGATGAGGCTGATTTTCCTCTTGGGTAATGGCTTCTTTGCCTCTCCGAGTCATCCGAAAGTAAACATTCTTCTACTTTACTACGAAAACAAAATGCGGCTAACTTTGGAGACAGCGTCGTAATTTTCAGTACATACGGCATCTTCATCGGGCTAGGAGCAATAAAATGTATTTCTGACTATCATGAATCTTGGTTACAAGTTGTAACAACGAGAGTGAACTTACAGCAAGATTGTTGATAGAATATACGTTTTTGTGCAGGTAAAAATGTAGCCTATATAGGAGAGAATCTGTGAATGCCTTTTGCGATCAGCATAGGAAATTTAAACGAGGATCGTGAGAGTAACGGCGCACTTTATATGACATCAAAATTAATTTCTTCATTTCCAGCATAACAAACACTGATAAAGCCCTAAAGGCTATTTATGACTAGATTCATCTTGAAGTACTATTTACACAAAGGCTGTTACATCTTGTCATTTAGAAGTTGTTTTACGACTGATTTGAAGTAAGGGTCTAAGAATGACTTCACGAGCCTTGAACAATCATCATAGCAGCCAGACAGGGACAATTAAATCAAGGTCTCTTGACCCGTTAACTCGTGTAATTAGTAGTCTATCTTTTGCCGTCTGATATTACAATTGTAATGACGTTTCATATGGTTGCCAATAAAATATTTTCCTTGGCTTACCTGCCTACCCAGCAGAGGGTCTTACATTGCAGTTCCCTTAGGTTCCATTGCGCATTCCATTCAAGTGAAAGTAAGTTTATTTTCTCTTCACGATCTACAAAGTGACTTGCTGTTACCTTCTCCAAGTAGTAATTTCCAAGTTATCTATACATAATGCATAATACTAACATTAACGAGTACACTTTGAGACGTAGATTGTAATTTCTACAGTTCGATATCAGTATGAGATGAAACGTTGCATTCATTGCTATTTACATTAAAATTGCATAACTCACTACCATAATAACAATTAAGCACACCGAAGGATAAAATAATTCCCTTACTAATTCACCCATCTAATATGTGCACATAACTTCGGTGAACATTTAAAAATGATTTCTTACTTCTTTCGACCAAAAAATGTAATTTAAATTTAATGCCAAAGAGGTAGCCATCTACAAGAAGTAATGGTTTTCGTTATAGCAATGTTATGCACAGAACTGCAATAAAAATTTAACCCTGGCAAAGTTGGGCACAGCCACCTTATAACAATGAAAGGTTTCTATTCCCATATACTTAATATCATACATATTATATGCAGTATTATCCTTGTTCCTGGTCATGCATTAGACGTCATAGCATTCATGATATTGACAATGCGTCTGCTAATATAGACAATATTAACCAAGATTTTCAGTACACAGAACTCTTGTATGACCCTGTCGTTAAGTATCACACATTCACTACCCGTATCCAATTCTATGATTTATCACCCGTTAGCAAGGCATCATCTGTGCCCGATTTGATGGTTATCACGTTTGCAAGGTATAACACTTTCAACTATCTGTAGTCCAATTGAAGGATATCTCACATTTGCAAGACATAGCACTCACCCATCACCTCATACTAGTAATGTGTCACATATACGACCTTGCATTTTGAGCTCGCTGTATAGGAGTTAATGATCTTTAAATCTCCTATTCTGCAGAACCAGCTGCAATTTTTTCAATATCCTGTACCAACCATTCCTCGTAGGTGTGAAAAGCGTCATGAGACTTGGCTTTCATGAACGAATGTCATCTGCTATAAGCAGCCTAAGCCAAATGAGCTCGGGTGTACTGGCCAACACACCACTTTCCTCTCAGGCTATCGATTACTCCTTCAGAAACCTGAATATGTCAATTAGCTGTACTTCCATCTGAAACTTAGAGAATAGTACGTCGAAAATCTCCAACCACAGTGAAATCGATACAAAATAACCTTTTCAACCAGATGTGCCTAACGAAGATGTTAGCCCTGCTGTTAAGTGTCTTGTTAAAACAACGAAGTCGTGATGCCTGGACATGGTGATGGTGTATGGCAAGTCGAGTCTTAAGCTATCATGCAGAGAGACCAGTATCACTGCTACACATTCTTATTATCAAGCACTCGTTTTTATTATACAAAACCAGAACAGTGATAATGTCTCCAATAATAGAATGCTACTTCTCTTTTGCAATTTTCAGTGCTTTAGAAATGATTTGATCAACAAACATAGCCGCACTCTCCTCCATTTTGCCATTTTTCTGATTTGGTTTGACATCAGGGAGCACTCTTTCGTAGTCTTTCGCCTCGGTAATAATTTCACAGTGTGTAGCTGTTATGTCATCTGTAGAATTTGTCTCTGTTTCGGATCCACTGTATTCATCGACACGAACGCTAGGGAAATCCTTCGCTTCCATCATTGTTTTATCAGAATATCCTGGTAAATTATTATTTGAGTCTTTAGATTTATGGCTACTTTCGTCCAAACTTTGGTCACGGATTCTTACCACTGTTTCGTCTGAAAACAAAATGATTATTTTTGCATTATACATATGTAGTGATTCTTCCCGAAAACATCACCATTAGTCCTATCCAAGCAGCACGGGTAGGTCTCACGACTGCTGAAGTAAACAGTCAGACACATTTTTTCTTGTGATGAACTCCTAATGCCAAAATCGTAATTTGATTTTCTTAGTATAAATAACCTTTGATCTTTTGTAATTTTTACTCCTTGTCTTTTTTACTGTAATAATATGCAACAAAGTTACACAACAACAACACTTTTGTTGAATACAAGTATCTCTTGCTTCACGTGACTTGGTCGTTGGTGAGTTTGTTTTTAATTTATAATCAAATAGCTGCAGGCTTTCGTATTAAGAGTTATACCTTGATGGCAACTTGTTACACAAATTTTGCTTCGTTCGCCTTTTATATTATACGATGACGTGGCACCGAAGCGAAATAAAAAGAATTCACTGATTCGATCTTCCAAGCAAATGTCAGGTTTGCAACAATGGGCTTCCTCTCCTGCTATTTTGGCGTCAAAAACTGACTAGATCCAATCCTAAATTGTAACGTGACCCAAAGAGGCACCAAGAAACAACAACGGAAAACCAAATCAGTTCTAAAAGAACACACAGTATTTTCTTCTCTATTTAATAAAAGGGACTTGCTGAGAAAGTCAGTCGCTTGTTTCGGTCGGGAAAGCGAAATAGATATGCTACTGTAATGTAATGAAACAATGTCAAATCAGGCTTTTGCTTTGCTCCAAAAACGCACCCATTATATTTCCAGACTGCAACAATACATAGACAAATGGATGGATGCATGGATGGCTAGCTAGCTAACTAAGAGATATATAGCTATATCCATGTTTTAATAATAATATTTACTACTTGTGTCAATATGTGAAATGTTTCACTTTTTGTAATCATGCCTCACAAACATGCATACGCTGTCTTTGAGAAAGAATATTTCCTCGACCTTACTTTATTTTGGGCAGTGAGCATGTCTAACGGACATGTACGGGAGTGTAAGATGACCCCACCTTACCACAAGTCGTAGGGGCTCGCCTTGGGCAAGTGACGGCACCCTGCTCGGGAAACAGTCAAATCCAAGATGGAATCTGGAGGCTATCGGTGGTAGATACCTTTGCAACAGCTGAGATTCAACGGCAAGTGTCCTACCTGCTTACCTAACGTCGCAGTCATCCTCTTCAGAAAGAAGTTAAGGGAGTCAACACTAACAGAAAAATTCAGGAAGGCAACGGGAAACCACCTCAGTACATTCCCATACTACACAGATGAATGTCTACACACATCAGGAGTGATGACTACAGAATTATATACTCTGGTGGTAAAGAGGGCCAGAGAGGAGTGGCTGTCATGCTAGATCAAAGAACAGCACAGTGTGTGAAGAGAGTGGAATGTGTCAGTGATCGTCTGATGATGATACATCTCATCTCAGACTCGGTTGACCTGATGGTGATTTGTGTGTACATGCCTACATCAGACTATAATGATGAGGAAATAGAAGAGATCTACGACTAGATAACACAACTAATTGGTGCTGGAAAAAGGAAATGAGTATCTTGTAGCTATAGGCGATTGGAACGTTGTGGTTGGACAAGGCAGGAATAGCATCACCGCTGGACTGTATGGAGTTGGTATTAGGAACAACAGAGGTACAATACTGGTAAATTTCTGCAAAAGAAACAAGCTGATGGTGGTGAATACTTGGTTTAAACAGCCTGAAAGGAGAAGATACACATGGAAAGCACCTGGCGATATTAGAAGGTACCAACTGGAATATGTTATTGAGATAGAGATAGACAGAGAGAGAGAGAGCAATATTGAAACAGTGTGAAAAACGCTCTCTTTTCCTGGTGCAGATATAAATAGCGACCACAACCTCGTAAGAAGGAAGATCTGCCTTGATCTGAAAATGTACCCTTTAAGCTAACCAAGTACCAAGGTTGGTTGATTGTTATTTTTGTTGCAGTTTAATTACCTCCGTTTTGTATAAGCCAGGTGTTAATGGTTTTGTAAATAACAATAGATTTTCAGGTCGGTTGGTTCACTTTATGCCATTAATTGAATCAAGCTTGCCGAAGGGATGGGAAGTAATACACGGCGCAAGAAATTCATAGCATGTAGCATGGCTACCAGCCGTGTCAGCTTCTTTGGACATAATTCTTGAAGGATATTGGTCGAGCGAGTATAGGATTTAGTCAGTTGCTATTTGTTGAATACATATTTAAGACTACTTTAATTAACTACTGTGAATAATATTAGTGTAATGTTACTGCAGGTATGTTAGGAGACAAATCTCTAAATCTCTTCCACTTATATTCGCCTTGAACGAAGGAACCGGGTATGTTATTTTGAAAATAAAAGTTCATATTTCAATTTAGCCAGGTAGACTAAATTTGTTGAGCGTTCTATGTTTTATCTTTTGCCCTTTCTTAAGGATAGCAAAAACCATTTCACTGTCAGATATTTGTTCGATGTCTAATTTTAAAAGGGGTGGGGTTAATTTTGAAAAAACATGCTTTACTGTCCGACATTCTATTGGAAGTACTTTCTTGTTCTGAGAAGTACTTTCTACAAGTATCGTATTCGTTTGGATTCCATGCTTTTAAAAGTTCTGGGGAGGAGAAGTTAAGGTGTGCTTGCTCCCATACTGCTGCGATGACAGGCTTACGGCATTTTGGATTGTGTATATTTTCCCAAAGATTAAGCCATAGGGTGGGCTCTAATTGCAAAATGTTTTCCCATTTTTCCTTACATTTTGGTGGAGGATGATCTAATTTTCTAATTTCAATATATAAATCCCTTTGTTGTAACCTGTTGTAACACTTTGTCTTGGTCTAATAAAAGAATGACTCCAGAGGTGTTATGGAGTATCTACTGATATCATGAGTAAAAATTGCCTATAAAATTCTATTGTTAGTCCATCACTTCTTGGTGAGTTATTACCTGGCAGTTTCAAGGATACCAATTTGTAACTCATCCATCGAGACTACTCTGTCACACTCATTGCTTTGTATATCAGAGAGTTTTTGGTCAACCATATTAGTTACAATGTGATTTTGGAGCTCTATGTCTACATTTTCTGATATTTAAAGGTTTTGATAGAATTTACTACTGATTTCTAGTAAATCAGACTTATTTTGCCTAATTTGGTTGTTTTCCTATCGTAACTCATAGACCATGTTTTTTGCGTAGGGATCCTTTCCATTGTTATACAGAAATATACTTTTGGTTCTTGTATTTCACAATTTGTAAATCATGATCTTATAAGGTGTATAACTGCTTGTTCAAGGTGAATATCTTTTAGTCTATTACTTACGTTCGTGACATGTTTGACTATATCGCACAATTTTCAAATTAGGATTTTTTATTTGGGAAATTTTTCCAGGTATTGTCAATCATATTGGTGTAATTTCTGTCTTTCAGGTAGGTAGCTTTGAAGTGCCATTGACCTGGCCCACGGGCTTTTTCTTGGGTGACTCTGTTGACTAAATAAGATTTGTGGTCTGAGAATGGGGTTTCCAGGAAAGACATTTTCCTTATAGGGCTGGACGAAAATCAGCCTATCTAGTCTTGATCTCTATTTCCCATAAATGCTGATGTAGGTATATCTCCTTGGTGTTGGGTGTTATAAATCTAAAACTATCTCCAAATTTTTGGCACAAGTTTGTCCAAGCATTTATTAGGCGATCTGATTCAGCATTCTGGGGAGAACGTCGGTCAAGGAGGCTTGTGACAAAATTCAAATCAACCAAAATAATATTTGAGTTACTATTACTACTACGATAGTAACGTATCAAGATCTGAAAGTGATGAAGCTCGTTGGTTAACTTGTCTATTGCCTGGCCAACTATATTCCAAGTGTCACTGGTGACTGTGTTTTGGATTATTACCGACAACATCCTGCCTATAAATTTTTCTATCACTGATTGCACTATGGATTTGTTGTGTATAATTAGTAGCACGCCTGACTTTAAATCCACATTATTACATTATTACATTTACTATGGATTATTCATTATTACATTCATTATTAGCTGCATGTGTCTCTTGAAGACAAAATAATGTCGGCTTGTCTTTTTAAGTATGCCTAGCTTTGCTAAAGTGCTAAAGCTTTTTGCGTGCCTAGTTGGTTATTTCTAATGCCATTAATATTCCACGTAAGAAAAACTGTTATAGGGTCTTAAAATTAATGGCGTATGTGATGAATAACTTAGTTCCTACTATGATGCAGTCACATGTTAAATGTCTAAAGAAAATAGGTGAAAAATGGATAACTAACAAACAATGAAAACATAAGGACATATGCACATTTATTACAGAGAAAGTATCAAGTTATAAGGATAACAAGAAAATATTGGGTTAGTTGACAGATATCACCATGATCTGTTGTGGAATTAGCTGGCAGGTGGTTATGAGCGATTTGGCCTCACAGGTGGCTGTGTTCAGCCAAACTTTTTCCTGACCTGGGTGTTCCATTGTGTTCGGAAGTGTCGCATGGCCTGCCCCCATTTACTCTGGTGCATTTGACACAACCAAAATTATACTCCTTTGTCTCCTTGAAATATCGTTGTGAAGTTTTGAGGGCCTCGCCTTCTTTGTAAAATTTGGTTAATCTCTTACCAATCTTCTTTAACATGTGGTCTGTACGTTGTTCTGTAGGGTGGGTATCATCTCTCTCTCTATTTCACTGCTGGTCATCACTTGAATTTGTTTTCTTTCTAATTTATAAAATCTATCTTCTAGAATTTTCCTCTGATCTTGGAGATAGGGAGAAGGGAATGGGTTTATGATGAATGCTTATTTGCCTTTAATCGTTTCCAGCAACGGTTTTAGACATTTGACAAGCCCCGCCATTTGTTTGTCAATGTTAAATTTGAACAAGCCGTTGCTTACTTTATCACTTAAATTATGATATGATTGTCATAACGCAACGATTCTTGTTAATGTAGACTGTTTACCAGATGCCTCAGTTTGCCCCTAGGAATACAAACCCCGGGTTGCTTCCTGGTTTGCAAGGCTCATGCTGGAGTCCGAAATTATCAATGTGTCGGTATCCTTTTGTCGTTTTTCCAATGCGACAGCCGTAGCTTTTCTTTGAGCCTCTAGAACAGGGCAGCGCTCTATAAGTTCACTTTCATATTTTTTTGCAAAAGTAGGGTTGACCCTTGTAATAGACTTTAAAAGGTAGTGAGATGCCATGAGAATCTATGCTCCGTAATCTATCTATGATACATTAAAGTTCCATTAGTAAGAACCTTTTCCCGTTTGTTATCTCTTTGTCTCTCCACAAGTTGTGCTTGGTAGGCTTTATGATTTCTCTGAATTCAGAGAAAAAATCAGTGAGCCTAACTCGCCGTCACAAGTCCCTATCAGAGTGATCAAAGCTGCGTTTTTGCTTCTCTTTTGGGGCCGACTCATTTAACATTCTGGTCCAACCCCTCAGACTGTACGGTAAGTGAAAAGTCGCTCAGTTTTAATGCACCTTCGTCCGTTCTAGGAATGATGTTGAATTGGCCCTTGCGGCGTGCTGCAATAAGGCGTGCCCTTGCTGTGCATTGTTTTTGCCACCAAGCGACTGACTATGTGACTACTCTTAGGTAATAGTAGCTGGGAACACATTGAAAAGATTTAAGAAGAGCAAAGTAGAAGGCATGACTCAAGCTGTGCCGTGAAGTAATGATAAGTAGCGAAGGCATAACGGAATTTAGACTTAAATTACAAAATCTATTAAATACTATTATTTGTAATGTTAGCAAAATACTTAGGAGAATCTGAAATAATTAATATATAAATGGAACATAATACGTAAATACAATACCAGTCAAGTTAGTAGCTATAATAAATTTGAGATAACAAATCTAGTGTCTATGAATGAATTTTAATCTCACTCACTAACATCAAGCGGACTTTTTCCAACATCGAAAACTGCTTCAATTTTGAACTCAGGTAGAATCCAGGAAGAATCCAGGAAGAATCCAGGAAGAATCCAGGAAGAATCCAAGATATACTTAACCAAACGACGACGTGAACCTACAATATCTCTGAAAAGGCTTTTGGTTTCAACCCTAAAATTTCCGAGTTCTTGGATAAAATGGCGACTCGAGCTATTCCCGATAAACAAACAACAACTCAAACTTCTCAACAATGACGCGCTTCAATGGTGCGTCAGAATCTACAAGTTTGGGGTTTTTTATCTACAAGTGGAGAGAGAAAGAGAGAGAGCGCGCGCTTATTTATATTCGATTTGGCCTTCCCTCTGGAATTATTAAGGACATAAACGTACTCTATTTTCATATATTTAAACTAAACGACTGGTTGAATTTGTCCAAAATATACAATTAAATAATGCAATGAACAAATAAGCCAAAAATAAAATGACAAGATAGGCTTTAAAACGTCCAAATGCAAATTCTTGCAGCTTCATGTTGGCAATCACCCTGTTGTTAAAATGTCATTCAGGAGCAAGAGCGAAAGCAACATCTTTTAAAAAATCAATTAATGTTCCTCAGTGACACTATTAAACAGCACTCTTATTTTCAACAAGTATTCTCTACCATATAACAAGTTTTACAGAATGCCTAATGCAGTTCAAAACAATCCTTGTGTTCTTAACTAATTTGACTCTTGTGGGTGCTAATGGCAAATGAAAGCAGCCATTTATTTGTCGTCAATGTAATTTTACAGACATACAATACCAGTTTACGACATCAAGCAGTACAAACATAATTATAATTGTTAGTACATTTACCCTTTAGCCAAGCAAGTATTTTTGTGTGTTTTGAACACAAATCTTTCATTGTCATTGGGAATTAAAATGAATATGTTTTATACTTCTTAAGTCCGCTAAGGACTTGATTATTTTTCCTGCTTTTGTCTGATTGCTTGTTAGTAACCTAAGTGAAAAAGTTTGAAATACGTCGTTCTGAAAAGTTTACAGTATGTCGGTGTTTTGAAAGACGCGAGAGATTCTTTGATGGTGATGATCGGAATCAAATCCCGGATTTTGGATTACTTTGACATTTTTGGGAATGAGATCTTCCTTCTTGCAGTAGCATCATGTTTGGTGTGCCGCGGCTCGATCTCTGATGAAGTGTCGCAAGCTTTCTCGGTCTGATGTTGCATTCAATGCCTCTGCAATATTTGTATACAACCACAGCTAGTGAGGCAATCCTTGTCACGAAAATCACGTTTTCAAGACTTATTCTAGTACACCTCATTTGAATATTAAGAAACTGGAAATACCACGTGACCCTATTTGTTTGGAGGAGATCTGCGCTATCCCAGTACTTCTTGCTGTTAATTTTGCGATTCTATCTGTATTTGAACGGCTTCACATTGTAACCTTATATCGTCCCTGACTGAACAATTACATATATACTTTAAACGACAATATTGTTGGTTATGACTGTTGTGACACAATTATTTATATTTAATTCGCTACGTAGTAAATCGGTAATCATTAATGGTAATGTCTACGTTTACTTGACGACAGTTAAATTGCACCCGTCGACAAGCTGTGATTCTAACCAGTATCTCGTAATTGCATATCTGATGTCTTTCCTTTTTAGTTAAACAGCAGGTGGCAGATCATTATTGCTTGATTTTATATTCTCTTCACAAAAACTTAAGTATATATTATTTGGAAGGTACACAGATGATAATTAACAAATATATTGTAGATACAATTACGTCTCATGTTTAAGCGTACTTAGCAGTAGACAGACAGGCCAATGTCTTGCATCCTTGGCAAGTTCTTACTAACACTCATTAATGTGTATGGCGATATTAAAAGCATCAGTAACCAATGGCATGATTAAAAGACATGATTACAACAATGACAATGACGCAAGACAGGCGGAAAATGCTCAAATGGGTGCACCAACGGCCTACGAGGCTACGGTTGTGATGATGATGATGATGATGATGATGATGATGATGATCAACCAATGGCAACGAGGTCAAACTTAGTCCTAGTGCTAATGATGCCTCCAAAGTCCACTATCTTGTTAAAAGTCTTACAAACACGATAGCCCTGTAAGAGCACTTCTGGAGAAAAAAATCAAACTATAAATGCTAAGGCTTGGTCGTAGGTTATAGCAAATATCATACTGACTAAGCTTTGTGCATTTCCTGCTCCTAGGGCTGCTTCATGAACCAGACCCTCTTACATGAGAATCATGATCTTATTACTAAAACTTTTGAATCACGTTTGTGAAACCGAGAGAGCCTCAACTTCGACAGCAGCAAATATAATGCAGAAAGAACCATTAAAACATTTAAAGTCGATCAACGTCACAAACACTATTGAAAGCATTTATGGGATTCTCATAGAATATGGTATTCATTGCTCCGTTTCTACAAGTCCACATTACATACCCAGGATCAGCATTTGGGGAAGGCAAGGACAGCTCCTCTAAGAGACGACATTTTCAATGAGTAGAATCAGTATGTGAACAAAACCATCATGTCTTCCTTTTTTGATATCCAACAGCAGGTCTTGAGTAGTTCTTGCATCCCTCACATCTCACTACAAATCCCTGCTTTATATTTCTAAGGTTTTGCAGGTAGAAAATTCGTGAATGGATTGTTTTCTTCTTCAAAAGGGTACTTCAGCCACAAATTCCATATTTTAAGGAAAATGCTATAAGAGATTCCTATGGATTCATGCAATGGCAGATGAAAGATTTGAAATAGAAGTTCAAATGGTAACCGAAATGGCTTGCAAGAAGCTCAAAGTTTTTGATTGTTTCATGAGCATTTTAAAATGCAAGTAGACACCAGACCTAACTGAGAAGTATGCAAAAAGACAAAGCGAGTAAGCACTCAGAAAGCACAGACTTTCGCCAAGGTGGCTCAGTCAAGTTTACCGTCGGTGTTTAGGTAACAACTCACCACTTTTCAGTGTGAAATTGATGAAATTTTAGAATAAATAGCAAACATTGCCGTTAAACTTTCAAAAGATGCAGTCAAGGGATACAATTGACATTTTAGGTACTTCTTTGAAACAGAGTAGGAGGAAAAAAATGGTGCCGTGATGTAGTGGATAAGACGACATTCTTGCAAGCCAGTAGCTGCGAGTTCGAATCTGCATCACTACGGACTGAATGCCATTGGCGAGAAAAGGTAACGGGAACCTACTCTCATAAACAGCTCACTTCCTAGCAAATTTCCCAATCCTGGCTTAGAAATCATCTATGCTCTGTAGCGAGTATGCCACGCGAAAAAAGGGTAAGAGAAAGCAAGGAAAAGGTTGATAGTGGTTTCCCTTTCATCAAAAATTAAGGGCATTTTCAAGTGTAAGCTGTCGGACTTTGACGCAGTTTGTCAGTTTTTACTTTCTTGTGGTATCAGTCATTCATTTTCTGCCGTCTACAACCCGTCTGCTTATGGTTGCATCGAACGCATGAATTGGAACCTTAAAGCCGTCATACAACGTGTTACTAAGTTCGATTAAACGACTTGCTCCAAGAGTTTATGTTTGCATACAACAACACCACTCATTCCACTAATCAACAAATACCATCCTTTCTACTTTCTAATCGTACTTTACGCACCCGACTTAATGCCAGTTTGTTTCTTTCCTCACCTCTTCCACTATACCTTGACCTCTACCGTCCAAACCAAACAACAACAACAGACTGACTATGCCAATACTCGACGCGGTGTAGACGCTCACAAACAGTTTTAAATCGGCGATTACGTCAAGATTTTACTCCCTAATGCCTGACAGGGGCTTTCACGATATTTATCTCCCCGTGCTACAGGTGTCTAAGTATACATATAAGTTGTGTGATCGACGCACTTGGAATGCGCGACGCCTTGTAAAATGCGACGCGCCAGGCGACGTGGTCATTCACCAATTTCCCACTACTGTTTAGAACCACGAGCAACAATCTATACTGCCGCGTAGTAGACGTCCATACGTTAAACTGCGCAATTTTATACTTATTAAGCACTATTCTCTAAAAGGGGGGAAACTGTAGTGTTGTGCTGAATGAAATAACTGAAGTCTAGAGCTAACATTTCATAATCATGCAACACGTGTATTATTGTGAAATAGTCCTTAATAAGCTAAAAATCCCCGTAAATTTGTTACATACCTTTATTAGAAATATAATGGTTATTTTCTCCTGTTCAATACGACATGGGGAAAAGATTGAATTATGTTTGTGCCATATATTCTTTTCTTCACTTTCTTTGCGACATCAACACTTTCTACTTAATCGGCCATTATGGTACCTCTATTTCCTTCCACTTTTCTTCACAAAAAAACAAAATTAGCTTGGAAATACAACTGTAATAGGAATAATCAGACATTGTACTTACTCATTCAAAACTGCATTGAAAGTCTCATCGCCTTCCTATAATTCATTTAGCTTAGTTATTGCCTAACTTATTGCTTATGTCGCTTCACTATCTGCAGCATATATTGCGACACATTATGTGGTCCAGTCTCCTTATTTACAACCTGTCAGACATAGCAGTTGTTGACCAGCTTACTGGAATTATGGGACACAATTTTAGGAAGATTTAAACAACAAGTTTGTCCCGTTAAGAGAGTGGACTTCCTTTGAATTCAGCATATAAAAATTTGACGTCTCAATTTGACTCATTAAGAATGATGAATGTTCAAATCTGCAGTCAAATAGTAGAAAACACCTTTTAAATGACCAAAGGAGAAAGAGTCCTTTTGGTTACAGAACATTTCAAACTTGACGTATTACCAGTACTCGTTGACAAATTATTCTAATAAGAGACTCGGTCTGCTCTCTCGTAGGAGTATTAAAATTGAAACTGTAAGCGCCCTGAAGTTTAAATGAATCTTTTGATGCCCATACCTTCAAAACGTTCGAAAGCGTATATTTATAGATAATTATAATTACAGTTCACTTAAATTTTTGGTTTGTTTACTTACAGTATTAATCATTGCGATTGCAAGAGCCAGTGGTTGAATTACAGCCTGGGGTCTCTGACCAGAAAAGTTTAATGGATTGAATTGGCCTTTATGGAAACTTAAAGTACTTGCATTTAATTTCGACTTGAAAAGCTACGAGGGATAGTTGATGAGTCTGAATCATGGCCGACAGAGCCTACATCTGGACTTTCTACAACAGAAATTGATGCACGACGTACGGAAATAGCAGAGTGGCTGGCTAAGGACACAAAAGCTTTAGCTACTCTAACACTACCGCTGGAAGACAGTCAACTGCTGCATATTATAGGAGAGTCGACTGCATATGGAGCTTGGCAGAAACTAGTTAGTAAGTATGAACAACCTTCCCAGCCTTTCTCTTCTAAAGATGACCTTACTTTAGAGACTCTGACAGAAACTCTATTACTTGATGAGCAGAGGAGGTCAGAAAGAGATGCGGAAAGCTCGTCAGGGTTGTTCAATGTAAGAAGTAAAAATCCAACAGCTTTAAGAAGCAGAGAGGAAAATGTTTTAAGTGTGGAAGGCCAGGACATATAGCCAGAGATTGTATGACTAAGACTAGTAATGAGACAACTAAGGACTTTCAAAATAGAAGGAAGAAAGGTGGAGAATCAGAAGTGGTCTCTATGTTCACAGGTTCTGGTGCAAATAGTAGAATGAAGTGGTTTGTAGACTCTGGTGCTAGTCAGCATATAGCCTGCATAGATGATTATTTTGTAACGTTTAATCGATTTCCAATTCCTGAATCAGTGGCAATTGCGGATGGAACATGCCTGAAAGGAGTAGGTGTTGGAGACATTAAATGGGAGAACAAAGAAGGCAGTGTTATATTAAGAGACGTTTTGTATGTCCCAGATTTTGCACAGAATTTAATTTCGGTTAAAAAGGTTACTGAGAAAGGCCTAGAGGTTAACTTTAGTAGGAAAGAGTTGATTATTTCAAGATTTGGTAGAATTATTGGCACTGGAAAGATCAAAGAACAAAGGCAAGGAGCTCTCTTTGAATTAGACGGAAAAGCTGCTAAACAGAACTCGGATGCAGTATATAGTGCTGAAGTAAAGTCTCATGTAGTAGAGCAATGGCACAGTAGACTTGGACATGCAGATGTCAGAAGAATACAAGAGACATCCCAAAAGAAGTTAGTGTTAGGGCTGGAAGAAATCGGTACTGGAATTAAGATGGGTTTTTGTGAGAGTTGTCAATTTGGAAAACAGACACGAGACTCATTCCCAAAAGAAGC